>JALIZH010016614.1:0-56683 GCA_030522465.1 Rhipicephalus appendiculatus
CGGCCGACGCTGTGTTCGGCCGCTACCAGTGTACTGCAGCGTCTATTACTTGTAGTGTGAATTTTCGTCTCCCGGGCACAAGTTCCCCAAATAAAAAGTTTCGTCCTGAACCAGCCGACTGCTGCGTTCTTCAAATTTACGACCACGTGACAATATCTCATGTGCTCTGGAATTGAACCGGGCACTCGACGGCAATGTGTTAAGAACCGAAAGCTTCGTCACCAGTTTAGCGCATCGCCTGTGTACTCGTGCGTCGAGCATTCACAACGAAGAAGGATGCCGAACGAAACCACGAGGAGAAAGGCCACACACGGGCAATATTATTCGGGACACGCAAAGATACTGCCCCCCTTTCACTCCAGTGCCTCTTGAGAACTTTCCTAATCCGTATTCTCGCTTAAATCGTTCGCGCCGCCGTGCATAGGCGCTCGTTTTAGTCCGCATTTGCGTGTTCTGACCTCGTTTCTGAGACGTTGCGCTGGTTAAATACGACGCACACTTCACAAGCCAACGGCTACGTGTTCCGTATAAACGCGTGCCTCTATAGAAGCGAAACCCTCGTGGAAGCCAAGGTTATTGCCACGGTGCGTACGCTATAGTCGGGTCCTGTTGCGTCGCTTGGCCGCCTCTGAAGAAGACAGCGTGCGCCGCCGAAGCGTGTCCCACGAAGGTTCGCTGTATCCGTCGGTCGCGTCATTCAGCGTGCGCGAAGGAGCGCGTCTCCTATTCGCCGCGCCGTTGTTGACACGGTCGCACGCACGACAACGCCCGTATCCTCGGCGAACCTCGAAACCTGGCCGAGAATGAAACGTTTTTAAGAGTTCTGACGTTTGCAGTTGTCTTCGCGGAGGCGGTTCTAACGTCCGTGACGCTGTTTTATCCGTGTGTAGTGAGTCTGCCATGAAGCATGCAGAAGCCTAAAATAGGCGTAGGATACAAGGAAAGGCTTTGTCTGCCAACCGTACCGGGTTTGACTTGTCTGCCCTGATCTGCTGTTTCTCGGTGAATGTTTTCATGCGTGGTAGTACTACTACACTACAACAGTAACAACAACGACAACAACCACTACTACTGATACTAGTAGTGGTAGTAGTAGTAGTAGTAGTAATATAAGTAGTAGTGATTGTAGTTGTTGCATAGCAGTACTACTACTACTACTAGCAGTAGTAGTAGTTGTAGCAGCAGCAGCAGCGGCAGTAGTAGTAGTAGTAGTAGTAGTAGTAGTAGTAGTAGTAGTAGTAGTAGTTGTTGTTGTTGTTGTTGTTGTAATAGTAGTAGTAGTAGTAGTAGTAGTAGTAGTAGTAGCAGTACTAGTAGTAGTAGTAGTATTGCGATGAAGACTCGGCACAGTGCTTCGTGAGAAGTTCAGCGAATGATGGTGGCCTGAAGTGACGAGAAATAGTTGAACTGGAGTCAACGTTTCGACACAGGTGCTTGCCATCTCATCACATATGTCACACGTCATCACACACATCACACGTCTGCTCGTCACATCACGATTTCTCATCACGTGCAGTGCTTTTTGTGACTGCATTGTATGTGTACCGAAATGTCTGAGTGCTGCGTATCAAATAGAGCAATGTGTTGTGCTATTTGTTGTCATGCAGGATACATATATTAATGTAACACTGACGTAACATGGAGGGGGGGGGCGGGGTTGCATTCCCTACCACGAAATTTTTCGATTTTGCATGTATTACACGCGAACATACAAGCGCACGCATGAGCATGCATAAAGTATGGCTGAACTCTCCCCCCCTTCCCACTAAACAAAAAATATTTCCGGCTATGCCACTGTAAAGTAAGGCCTCGGAATATTTGCAAAATCGCTCGAGGGCTGCTCAGTTGACCCAACTCAATCGAAACTTTTTTTTCGTCAGAAACAATACAATATGTTACCGCGAAAAGTAGGAGGCCAGAGAAAAAAGGTGCTTTCATGCAGCTTGACTAAGCTCTGGCCACCCTTTCAGCAGCACTGACAATGATTTGTTTCGTAGCTCCTATACACAGACATGGTTGATAATTCTGGAGTTCGCATATTTTAGCAAATACGCACGCATACAATACATAATACCACAATACCAAAGCATACTTTTTACAAAAGTCATTTCGTAATATGTTTATTTAAACAGATATCAGATATTCCATGACAATTACACAAACAGATCAAGCAAGCTTTTCTGAAAGAGAAACGAACCGCCATGTTTCGACATCCGGAACTCTGCACCGAAATGCCGACATAAGAGTCCTGTAAAAGGGATCTATTAGGGAATCTCAGAACAACGTTGATATCAAGATTTACAGCTAAGCTGGAATTGCTTCGTATATTAGAACACTGAACAGGAGGTACTCGCCAAATCATGGTACGTTCCCGAAGAGAAAGGCATCACTATTTCTTGCCGCAATATAGCGTTAGGCGTAGTCTGCGAAATTCTTTCATCTCAAGGTTACAGAACTGCGAGCGCGATGATTTCGATTCCTCTATTATCAATAAAATTTCGAAATAAGCAACGATTTGGATTTTGTACACTCAGCACCCAAACAAAAACAAAAAAAATGCTTTCATACATTCTGACTGTTTTATTCAATAAGGCACATAAAAATCATCAAGAGAGAAAGAGAGAACTAGAATAAGAAAGAGAGAAAAAGGAAGATAAGAAAGAGAAAATTAATATAAAGACAAAGAAATGAAGAGACAGAGAAGGATATAGAAAAAATCCGACGCAAGAAAGAAAGAAAGAAAGACAGAAGGGAAGAAAGAAAGAAAGAAAGAAAGAAAGAAAGAAAGAAAGAAAGAAAGAAAGAAAGAAAGAAAGAAAGAAAGAAAGAAAGAAAGAAAGAAAGAAAGAAAGAGCAAGAGAAAGAAATAGATGGAGAGAGAAAGAAAGAAACAGAAATAAACATCGATAAAAAGGAGATATATAAAAAACAAAGAGAAAGAAATGAAGAAAGAAGGAGAAATGGAGACAAAGAAGGCCGCCCAGCTCTGTTTTTCTATCAGCCTTGGAACCGGTAATGAGAAGCTGCCTTGATTCTTTTCGATACATCTGTTGCACAGTTAAGTTTTGTCAATCATAACACTGAGCATTGTGCCATTTTGTCGGGGAATTTGGGGTTCTCAGGGGGCAGACACTTTTTCAGGCTTCTCTTTGCCTTTTTCTCCAGTCCCCAAGGCAACTGTGCGCTTCTTGCCTGAAGTAAACCTCAACTTCAACCCGCGGTCCAACCCTGCTCGAATCAGTGTAGAAGAGCTGCAGCCAATCCCGTCCGTTCATTACCGCGACGTCAAGCTCTTTCACGCGTTTTGAGGCGGTCTATCCTACATGCCCATATGCATAGGCGTGCGCACGAGGGGGGGGCAGAGGGGGCGGCCGCCCCCCCTAGCCACCTAAGAAGGGGGGGGGGGCAAAGTCTGCCCTATACATTGACTTAATAGGGAAGGGGGGCGCTGCGACGAGCCTTCGCCCCCCCTGATAGGGAACCCTGCGCACGCCTATGCCCATATGTATTTCTGCTCCTGGCATATGCCGAAAAGCTGAATGCCATGATAAGCTGCATGGAACATCATCCTACGGATACTCAATGAAATATAACAGTTATGACGACGGGCCTTTATTTTCCGGCGAGCCTACCATTTATATTAGCGCAGCAAAGAGATGTATAGAGAGAGAAAGATAAAGGAAAGACAGGTAGGTTAACTAGACGAAGCCTCCGGTTTGCTACCCTGTACTTGGGAAGGGGAAATGGGATTAAAAGGATGAAAAAGAAGGAGAATAGTCTGTGACGAGAGTAGGTGACAAAACAAACGAAACAAAGACACGAAGCCCCGTCCAAGTGCTGCACACCAACATTGTCCACCAGCCTTTTAGCAGATTGTGAAAATGTGATTGTATACGTGAACACTTATATGTCATGTATAATTTAGGCTCTGTACATAGTGTAAATAATTTTTTTTCTAAACAGAAATGAACTGCACAAGGAGAGAAATTCGGCCTTGTTGGTAAGACATCGGGAAAAAAATTTTGCGCAAAATGACACAAGGACGAGAAGGGAGGACACAACACGTGCGCTGTACACGTGCCTTTTAGCGCCGCAAAAAAACATTTAAGCTTCGTCGAGTGGCCTTCAGGAGGCACGGTTCTCTTATAGAGGTGAAGGGCAGGTTCACCACGATTTTTTATACGCTGACCCTGCGCTGAATTCTCAGTAACCAGCCTTCGCAAGCATCGGATGCCTGCGAGACGTAGGTGTGCTGATGCAGGTTCCCTGATTCTTAGTTTACCGCCGAGCACTGAAGTGTCCGAAATAAGAAACAACGCGTCCCTTTAAACGTAAAGGTTAAAGAGCACGAGCACGGACGGAGCTGGCGCGCCGGCGACGCTATATAATCTCTGGGAGACCCCGGCGGTGAGGTCATCCGAGCGTGTCCCGCCACCTGGCCCTTGCGTGAGGAGCAGACGCGTTGCTGCCTCTCCAGGTACATACATAAGGGAGAAAGAAGGCGGGCAGGTGGCGGCGAACCTAATCAGACGGCGTCCCAGACGGCCGGTGAGTGACGTCACCCCTGGCTTTCCTCACGGTGTGACGTAACCACGGCCGAGCCAGAACGACGACTTCGCGTGTCTAGCGGCCGGATCGTACATACGTGACGTATATATCGGCTCCACGGTTCATTGCGGAAATGTCAACGAGAGGTGGCTCTGTTCTTGTCGTAATGACTTGGTAACGCGTCGTAATCGTAGTGGCTCTAACGAGCTACGTGTGTGTACTACGCTCGTAGTGACGGAGCTGTTGCTATGGGTGGGCACGCCGTTTTGTCGGCTTTGTACAGCGCGTAATGTATGTATGTATGTATGTATGTATGTATGTATGTATGTATGTATGTATGTATGTATGTATGTATGTATGTATGTATGTATGTATGTATGTATGTATGTATGTATGTATGTATGTATGTATGTATGTATGTATGTATGTATGTATGTATGTATGTATGTATGTATGTATGTGTATATGCATGAATGCATACATATATATATATATGTATATCTAGCCTATGTATGCATGTACCCAGTTTCGTCAATAAGGCCCAAGGCTGATGAGGTCAGCGAGATTTGTTACAGTGGATGCGTTAGCACCAAGAAATAAATCGACGACTTTACCACCCCTAACTTGATTTTTTTTTGTTATTAGGCTGAGTAATAAATTAGGATTCTTTGTGCCTTAGAAATAAGTAATCCACGCTATTTGTACAGCTGTTGATAGGTTGTTCCAGAGTCTGTCTGTTCTCGTATTGTGGCCTCCTCGATCAGTGTCGGTAGCACGAAGCCGGAACCAATCACAGAGGCCACGTTTATAACGACGAAATCCATGCGCCACACGCGCGGACACACACATTTCGCTCTGTGAACGTATTGCATAGCTTCCAGAACATTGCACCTGATGCATGCAACGCCGTATACATGCAGTTGCCTTCAGCGACATCACGAGCGAGAAGCTATTGAAACTGGACTGCTCTATTACCCTTGCCAGGGAGAGATTCGGTGGTTTAATTTTGCATGTGCATGTAAACACGCGCACATGCAAGCATTCGCACGACCATAAATAGAAGGTGGTCGAACTCGCCCCGCCCCTCCTGCTTAAAAAAAAATGTCTGGATATTGCGCAGATCTGCTCCATGAATGCATTGAGAAAAGCAGCTTGTGCATTAGATGACAACCTAAAGTTTCATGGGAAAATATATACACTGTCAGTTCTAGTGAACTTGTGCGGATGTACCGACCAAGTACGGTCACATTGTTACTTAACGCGCGGGCATGTGCGTACTTCTTCAAATATCAGCGTCGCACTTATGGAACTACGCTTTGAGGCGCTGGGACACAAACAGTGACTTCAAATATTGGCCGCAAAGCCCTTGCGCAATTGTTAGGCTGCCCCCGAATATATGGACATAACGCCGATGTCATCTTCTTAGCATCCTCTGTAGGCAAGCTCAGCAATCCTAGTACCTGTATCAACCAAATAAAAGAGGCTCTCGCATCAAAAAACTACTTTCGCATGTGCCGCTTTTCTTTACGAAGTCACGGACGCATTGAAGTCGACGTCTTGTGCTATTTTCTATAAACGTTATTCCATCTTTCTCCTTTAGAAAGAAAGAAGAAAAGACAGCAGCAGTGACCTTAGAAGATAAACTCAGCCAAAGAAACGGCGAAAGAACAGGATCTTCGCCCTTATGGAATTATGTAAAAGTGCCCTCCCCCTCTCCTTTTTTATTCGAGCCATTTCTGCCCCCAAACACCGCAAAAAACCTCGGACAGCCCATCTTTACGGAGGAGTGCACGTTTCTTCGTGACTACCTAATCATCGTTAAATGTGAGCGGGAGGGCCACAACGCTTCCCTCGTTCTTGCATCGTGGGTCACTATTTCTGCGCTTCTTACCGCCCAGGCGATAAGCCATACCATTCAAACTGCGTCGTTCCTTTCTTTGACTTTGTTGTCGTCGTCGTTGCAACCAGCGTTGCGGAACGCGCACGAGACGGTGGCTCGCACTCGGGTACAAGTCGAAGAAGTATAACAGAGTCCAACCCGGGAGGCTGGTAGCGTGTGGTGAGAGTGATAGGGGTGAAGAGAGAGGAGGAATGAGGCGGGGGGAGTGGTAGTAGTTACAAAAGGAACGCGATGGAGTGACCGCCTGCCCACCTGTCGTCGTTCCGCAAAGCACTCGACACAGTCGCAGACCGTTTCCCTTCTTTATTTCCCACGGTCCAGCTCGGCGTCCTAAACTGCTGCGAAGCTTCCCAGGGAGGGGGGGGGGGAATAGGCGATGGCTTCCCCTCCCCGTTTCTTTGCCCCCCCCCCCTCCCCCCCCCCCAGCTCACACCCGTACCACCCTCCCAGGCACCCCCCCTGTCGCGCTGCCCTCTCAAGCTTCGACTGACCCACACTGGAACAACACTCACGCCGCACCCCATGTTTACCTGACTTCTCTTTCTCTCTCTCTCTCTTTCTGCTTTTTTATTCACGTTGACTTACAGCTACCTGACTCACTCCCCTCAGCTTTCGTCTATTGTAGAACGGTTGTTTGCCGCCGCTGTTTTAGCTTTCGCCACACTGGGACGCACGCAAGCGAGCGTACGTCTATTCCACACGCGACCACGTAGTGTGTGTGCGTGCGCACACGCGTGTGGTGTTCCCGAGTGAGAGTAGATGTTGTTTTCTTTCGCTGTTCGGATCCTTATGCTTCGTCCCACGAAAAGTGGCACGAAGTGAAACACGGCGCTTTGGTTGCTCGGTGGGAATAAAGTGGTTTCGATGGCTTCTAGATAAGAAATCGGCTGAGTAAATTGGTCGTTGACCACGAAGTTTCTTCGTGTTATCGGAGTTAACCTTTCTTGAAATTCGGGAGGTGTTTTTCGGAGTTTATTATTCTTGAAAAAAAATTTGGCGCTTATCGGTGTTTACTTTTCGTAAATCCCCTAATTATCCGAAATTCTCAATGCTATGCTCAATGATATGTCAACACAAAAACATCAGAACACACGTAGCGTATTTTAATTGTCTGGAAGGTTTGAACGCACAAGTACACATACACATAAGCACAGATTGATTGATTGAAATAATTTTATTCATTGATTGAAATAACTTTATTCACATAAGCACAGATACTTGAATACAAAACATTTTCGTTTGCGTGTATTATAAACTTAAACCTTGTTGTAATAGACGCAAGCATACTTAAGGACGTCCGTATAGTCGATGTTGTCTTGGCGCGCCCCATGCTGCCAGGGATGAAGGTGTCATATCGAGCTCCTGGGGTCCTACATACGTTGATGTCATGGGTGGATCCAGCCACTCAATTGGGAGTGGGGGAGGACGCTTGCGTGAAGAGAAACCGGAGAGGGGGGGGGGGGTCCTGATTCTTTTGTTTTAAATGCGAATGCATTTCATAGTCGGGCTATGTCAGGCATCCGGCTTTGGCGTTGTGCGGCGTTGGCGTTGTCCGCGGAGGAGGAGGAGGAGGATAGGTTGAGGAGGTGTGCGCGCCGGCAGGTGTTAGATGTGAAGCATCTTATGGCGAAGCTTAATCCGGTGGTGTTGGTGTACGGCGTGACCGCCCTTACTGCGCATGCGCAAACCCTTTAAAAAAAATAAAATAAACAAACCTCCTCTCTCCCTCTCCCCTAGGCATCCCTCCCCGCGGCAACCACACCCTCACTGCGCATGCGCCTCCCCTCCTCTCTCTCCTGCTACGCTCCCCCCTCTCTCCTCTAGGCATCCCTGCCCGCGCCGTCCACACTCCCCACTGCGCATGCGCGTCCCACCTCTCTTCCCCTCTCCTACGCTCCCCCCTCTCTTCTCTAGGCATCTCTGCCCGCAGCGTACACACTCCCAATGCGCATGCGCGCCCCCCCCTCTCTCTCTCCTACGTTCCCCCCCCTCTCCCTCTCTCGCCTCGCGACGCCGACACAGGCAGCGTCTGCTAGCGAGTTTCTTGGTTGAAAAAACCGACTGCTCGCGCTGCACAACCGTTCACTGGCCACCCCGTATATATGGCAATGAATCTTGACCTCCAAGGTGGTGCCGGTGGGAGATTTCTCCTGTGCGTTGTTGAACAATAAAAATTCGCAGCGTGCGCGTTAACTAAAAGCGGTCTGCGGCGGAGCTCGGCGGAGCTATATATGAAAAAAAAAAATTAAAAAAAATAAATAAAAAAAATTAAAACAACAAGAAAAAGCAAACAAACAAGGCGCTGCGCCGTGCTCCCGACCGGGCTGCAGAAATTAGGCGCCTTTTACTTCTTCGAACCACAACCACCATATATAAATGGAGTGAAGCGCGCGCGAAATGCATTCGCATTTCCTCACGATTCCCTTCGGGGAGGTGGGGGGCTTTTTTAGTAGTTACTATCATCACAAGAACCCCATCACAGCATAAATACTGTTCAATTGTGCTCACAGTGGTCCCACCCATTTGTTTTAATCGGTGATAGTAAGTGGACTACAGGGTGTGTCCAGATAAGATCGAGCACGATGTCCTGGTCGCCATTGCCGATTTTGATGAAATTTACTGTGGATCTAGGCATTAGAGCCAGAACAATGGTTTCGAACTTAGTTTTGTGAAAAAGAAGTTTTGTCCGCCTGAAAAAAAAAGATCTATAAATTTTGGCGGTGAAAAACGCTTTTCCGCCAATTTCACGATTTCTGAACTTTGAGCGCACGTAAGCAAAAGACGGTGTGCTTCTCAATCATAGCATTTATTTCCCTTAAAAAACAAGTGGCAGATAATCTTGTCAGTTAATTACGTTTTTTACTTGTCGAACAATTAACTTTATAGGAAAAAAAATCACAAACATGGCAAACCGCACAAAATACCTCTATTTCAGGAATTTATTGCTACAAACAGTTAAATCGAGGAAAATAAAACTCGGTACATATTAACATTGATACTACTTTTTTTTTTAAATAACTCTCGCGGTTTTATCGCGCTTTGTTTTACTGCATAATTGTCATGAAACGTAAGTGGTTTGCCAAGAACACCGAAGTCTGAAAATATATTTCTCAAACACACTCTTTTTAATTTTTTTTTAATCTCCCTGATTGAAGTCAAAGACACCATCTACTATACTGCCTAAAAAAACTTTGTATTATTTTGGTTGTAAACACGTTATAACGCGTCGCATGTGACCAAGTCAGGCTTGCGGCCGCGCCGTTCGTTATGGGCTGAAAATGTGGTATAAGTTGCTCAGAGTAATTGTACGCAATATAATCACAAAAAAAAGCAACTCCACAACAACAAATTCACAGCATGTTTGCATGGTAGAGCAAGCTTTGTCTTGCGGTCAGCCGCTTGACAAATCCGCGGCAGCGGTCGCTCAATGCTGCAGGCACTCACGTTACATAAATGCCGCTTCGACGGCGGACGAGCTCCGCTTGCGCGTGATAACTGCGCTCAGGGGACGAATGAGATATGGAATGCATAACTGTGAAACGTCAACGCTGTGAAGTGCAAAAAAAGGACACTTTGTACATTCCAAAGTGTGTTCGGCGAAAGCTTGTGGCCATTCGACTGACTATGCCATGTCTTGGTTTTGTCGGACGGACGGACGGACGGACGGACGGACGGATTGGCGGACGGATGGACGGACACGGACGGACGTACACGGATGGACGGACGGACACGGATGGACGGACGGACACGGATGGACGGACGGACACGGGCGGACGGACGGACGGACGGATGGACGGACGAACACGGATGGACGAACGGACACGGACGGACGGACGGACGGACGGACACGGACGGACGGACACGGGTGGACGAGCGGATGTACTGATGGACGGACGCGAAGGGACGGACGGACAGAGGGACATACGGACGGACGGACGGACAGACCCGGACGGACGGATGGACACGGACGGACGGACGGACGGACGGATGGCCAGATGGACGGACGGACGGACGGACGTGAGCATGAGACATTAAAGGCTTTCGCCTTTAAAAAAAAGCTATTATGCTTACGGCCTTTCCTGGAACGCTGTTATCGGGTGCCATCGGTACGGCGTCCTTCATCCTCTTCCTAGCGTTCATATATAGAGCAGGTATAGAGCTGTAGGGACATAGAGAGCTTCCAATTGGGAAGCAAATGCACTAAATTCAGCACAAACAGTTGTCATGTAGAGTGGTTATTTAAAGCACCCTGTCATCGTCAGAACCTCCACCTTGCGGCGTTACATGTTGAAAGTAATACAGTTAGCGTTGGAAGTAGCGTTATCTGTTGGAAGTAGTACAGTAGCGTAGCCAGAAATTTGTTTCGCGGGGTGGGGGGGGGTGGGGGGAGAATTGGTTCTTGCATACGTTATGAATGTTCTTACGTGCGTTTGTGTGTGCGTGTATACAGCACATGCAAAATCGAATTATTTTGGGAAGGATCTGAACCCCCACCCCCCTTCGGCTACGCCATAGAGTTTCCTATAAATACACTAGAGCGAACTCTGGCGTTGGTGTCTATGGGAGTTGCAACACATGGCGCTTCAGCCAGCATGGGAATGATGGGTAGTACCCAAATTTGCCTAGCCTTGCCTAGTCCTCGTTCTTTTGGATCCGTGTGGCCTGATTCCGCTTTGCCGCAATACGAAGTTCAGCAAAGGTTTAGCAGTTACGCTTCACCACCTTTTTAGACTCACGAATTCAAATCGGCTCACGAAGTTCACAACGGTCCATTCTTTTATCCGAAACAGAACCGAAACACGGCAATAAACAAAGCCACAAGTGCGTTCGAAGCCGGAAGCACGAAGACTAAGAAAATTTGTGTACTACCCATCATTCCCATGGTGGCTGAACGATCGCAGCGCCAGAGTCCCCTCTAGTTAATTTTAGGAAACTCTATGGGCTACGCCAGTGAAGTAGTAGCTCCAAGATCGATGGCATACATTCCGCTATAGTTGCGCTTTCTGAAAACTTGCTTACCAATCAAACTTACCCTAATAATTTCATTACGAATCGAAATAGGTATAGTCGTCAAAGACATGCTGTATATACCACAACATTCTTTCTTACTTACACCGCGATATTCCCACCACCACGATATTGGTAAACATTGGACCTCCTCCTTTTCAGGCGAAGCTTCTATTGTCCGACTCGTGTCGCAGTCAGCGTGGCGGTCAGAGTCTACTCGTTATAGACCTTATGCAAAATCTGCTGCCAACTGGCGTCCGCCGCGCGCATTCCCACCATGTTGAAGGCTAAGATCGCTCCACGTGTGCTGTCACGGAGCGTACGTATCAACGTCTGGCGGCTGATTGGAACGACAATGTCAGCATATTTTCGTGTGCCGTGTTGCTTAGATGGACGCAATTGGGATGCTGAAAAAAATTACATCTCCCACTAAAGGGAACTATGTGGGGATGCGAAGCAGCGCTGGTGTTCATTTGCGTTTCCATTTGTATGTTTCATTTGTGTGTGGAGTTGTGTATCAGCAGTGCTGCTTACGCTGCTTGCGCTGCTGTCACAGCTTACGTTACCGATGCCGCTAGAACTGGCGCCAACGTTGACATCCATAGCGTCGTTGCAGAGGAGAGTGCAACGGAGAGAGCGCGCGTCGCATTATATAGGAGCGCACGCCGCATTATATACGAGAGCACAGCTGCGCCGGAGAGAGAGAAACGGGAGAGGAGAAACGAAATGGAGGCAGCGCTCATGCGACCTCCTCCCACCTCCTCGCGCTCACGCGAGGAGAGGGGGGAGAGTTGGCGCATGCGCAGTAAGGGTGGTCAGGCCGCACACCACCACCGGATTGCTCTCCGCTCTAACATGTCTCGTACCTAAAAAAAATGTTTGCAGGAAACTAGCCTCCGCGTTATTAGATTTCCTCGCGACCGACGAGAAGCGGCATATCGTTCCGTTGCCGGCTGCTGCTTTCAATTAACGCCGTGTTTACGTTCGTCGTTCTTAAACGTGGGATGTGACCACGTATGACGACTCGAATGTGACGACGTTTATTAGGCCGCGAACTCGGGAGCGAACAAGCGCCACGGATCCGATGATGAAGCGCGCACCCAAAAACGATGATGATTCGCAGCCAAACAGATGATGATGATTGATGGCTGCTCAAATGAGGATGAAGTGCATAATAGATGCCTACACTATCGGCACTCATCAGGGAGCATTCTTTCGTGTCATGCCGGAACGAGACAGTTTTCGCGCAGTGTGCTTGCGGGCACATACAAAACGGCTTCGTGTACGAGCTTCAAAGCTGCATCGCGGCTATAACTCGCGCATGCCTCCATGGCTGCTGGTGACAACATTACTTTGTTTATTACACTGCGATAACAATTACATGTTGGACAGTCAGCTCGTGCACGTCATCAATTCTCAGCGAACAGACCGATTGCGCTGGAGCGTGTGTTTGCCCTAGGTTTTCGATTGTCGAGTGAAGCAAGGTGGCGTTTGGTGGGATGCTTTGCGCACGTATTACTTAATTCGCTATGCGTATTTTTGAAGCAATTCGTGTGCTATCACTGTCAAATTCAGAGAGTTGATCCGGATGTCCTGACTGCCCCCCTGACCCTAAATACTCCTTGAAATGAGTCAACAGCACTTTCTTGTCACCATCGCTGTACCTATAGCCGTGCCACGCGTAAAGCACCTTCCCAACCACCCTACAACACGCATGATATCCATAGCTAACAACGCTTTATCCGCTGCACCGAAAACAGATAGACTTAAAGTTTATAACTTAGCGCAAAGCTTCATTCTTAAAAATGACAGGCTTACATGTGACTAGGTGACAAATTTTTTACCTTCTTGTTGTGAGGCAGTTTTTTACACGTCGTAACTATCGACGTAATATCTAGGACACGCCGGTAACGTTTACAGCACCTTACACGCTCGTCTGACGTTCTTATGCCCCGACTGCTTGCAATCAAACCAGATACAAGCAAGAAGCA
Organism: Rhipicephalus appendiculatus; assembly: GCA_030522465.1. Taxonomy (NCBI): domain Eukaryota; kingdom Metazoa; phylum Arthropoda; class Arachnida; order Ixodida; family Ixodidae; genus Rhipicephalus; species Rhipicephalus appendiculatus. The sequence continues at coordinate 13,447 of JALIZH010016614.1, forward strand.
ATATCAGCGATAGCAATACAATTCGGACACAAGCCTCCAATATGGCGCCCAATCGGAAGCTTCGTCAAACCTGCGACAGATTGCAGCAATTTTGCATAAGGTCTATAAGGCCAGAGCCTTCTCGTTATAGGAGCTACGTCGTCTGCGATATTGAGACATTTAGCTAAAAGAGTTAAACTGCTCTTGTGCTCGTTGATAAAAGAACCATTCGCAGTTTACTCCTCGCTTTTCCCGTGCAAACAATCCTCAAAAACTGGAAAACTACCTAGTGAGACAACGATGGTTTCTTGTTAAAAGATTCACGTCAACGTCTCCTACGCTCGCGTTACTAAATCGCTGTCTCATCTTCTTCCGTATTAACTTGGAGTGCTATTCAGCTTAGTAGAATAACAAATGCAGTCACTACGAGATAGCTATAATGGCGCGAGCGGTCATTTTAAGGCGAAAGGCTTTAATGTCTCAAGCTCACGTCCGTCCGTGTCCGTCCGTCTGTCCGAGCCCTGGCACGGTGCCAGGTGGCCGCCGGGGCGCGCAAACAGACGCCGGTCGCGTCGGACTCTACAGCGCTCGCGCTCTGCTTGCGTAGCGTCGCTGTGCCCAGCGTTTCCATTCATGCAAGGAGGGAGACGCGCGCATCGCGTTCCATTCTGACCGACCCCGTCTCAATGGACACAGGCGTTCGCGGAACACACTTTGGAATTTACAACGTGTCCGTCAATTTAAGCGCTGGAACGCGGATGGCGTCTGCACGACGCGCAAAGCTCGAGATGCGAACGGAGGCAGATTAGTCTCGCTGTGATTCGCGGTAAAAAATTAAAAAAGAAAAGACGCACACATTCCGTTTGTGTGTCATATCCCACTGAGAGTGTAAAAGAAAAAAGACATGGCATAGTCAGTCGAATGGCCACAAGCTTTCGCCGAACACACTTTGGAATGTACAAAGTGTCCTTCATTTTTTTATTCAAGCGGCATGCGCCTCCGTGGACATGCATCTTGTTTTGCAGCAGAAGTGATTTTCGCGCATGTTATGTCTTTTTGTCAAATATAAATATTTGCTGCACATTATAGCGTCATTAAATATCCGTCATATGTATTTTCTCGTTAAGAAAGCGTAAAATTATTGGCTTACGTCCCAAATTATTGGATGTTGCAAAGATGCCAATCTCGGGTTCGATATAGTGAATGGCAAGAGTTCTTACTCTTAAAGTAAACAACTGTCGCGATCTTCTGGCTTTTCTTTTACGCCAGTGAATCGTACCTTACGTGAGATGTCGTTCCCTCGCGCGCTCGAACACTGCGTTTTAATGCATGCGAAATTATGCGCACTCTACGTACACATGTTTTTGACGTTTTATTCAAAGGTATCGGTACCTCACGCTTGCAAGTATTTGAAATTCCAGACGCCACACCATGCAACTCGTTGCTTCAAAAGCAACGTCGATCGTTTTACGTCCTACAATACGTCTGAGCGGCCGTTTTGTTCCGCTTTAAATGCGAATGCATTTCTTAGTCGGGGCATGTCAGGCGTCCGTCGGTGTCCGCATCTCTCCGCTCTCACTCCCTCTCCCATAGCAACAGCTGCGGGCGCGCGCGCTTATCCTCGCCCCTAGCAACCGGAGCAGGTGGAGAGGAGGAGCGCGCTCTCGTGTGTGAGGGCGCTCGCATCGCGGGAGCTCGGCGTGTAGGAGAGGGTAGGTGCAGTGCTTCGCCGCTCCTTCTCTCGCCGTTCGCTCTCTCTCCTCCCTGCGCCCCACTCTCCCGTCCGCTCGCTCGCACGTATATATATATATAAAAAAGAAAAAAAAGAAAAGAAAAAAAAAAGGAAAAAGGGAAAAAAAAACTGGCGCTGCGCCGTGCTCCCGACCGGGCTGCAGAAAATGCCCCCACAACCACCATAGATAAATGGAGTGAAGCGCGCGCGAAATGCATTCGCATTTTCTCACGATTCCCTTCGGGGAGGTGGGGGGCATTTTACGCGCTCAGCATTTTCCACAAATTTAACAGAAAACCCCCCCTCCCCTGAGTTTCGGACGGTGGGGCATGTTTTACTGAGAATAAATGGTGAAAATGGCTGTTCTTCAAGGCAACCCCCCCCCCCCGAAAAAAAATTCCTGGCTATGGGCCTGAATGCAAGTATACTGTATCAGCGTACTTGATCGGGTAAGCACACGTAATTTTGTCGGACGTCCTTAAGCGATTTGGGAATGTACGTATGCTGACATATAGGCACCATGTGCTCATACGTGTGAGTGATTCAGAGGTAGCCACCGTTTGTGCTGGAGAATACTAAATATAGCTAATTAGGCAGAATGTTACCGTCTGTATTTTAAAGCATAACCACTCGCATGCTGCGCTCGAGACCCACCTCTCACCGAATGAATGAATGAATGAATGAATGAATGAATGAATGAATGAATGAATGAATGAATGAATGGCCGTTCCCTGTGTTTGCCCATTTCCACTTCTCGCTTCGTTCTGTAAAACGCGAAATGTCTTGTATCCATTCGCAAACGAATTCAAGAACGCAATCACTGGACAACCGGTAACAAACGCGACAAAGAAGAGCACATGTTTGATATGCTCTGATGATACGCTGAACAGCACACACTTTGCAGCAGCGAAGTGCTAGGCCTCGAACCGGAAGCACCAGGATTTTTCTCAAAATGGATCGATTTCCTTGCGATTCCTTGACTTTTGCATGCCTTTTGCATTAGCCATCGGCCATTGGTAAAAAGGCGCGTCCCAGAAATTTCAACCAATTGCAAACGGCTAATGGCGGCGAAAGGCTCGAAAAAAGTGGTAGAACCGCAATGCAATCGCTCCGCTATAGCACTCGCCTCATTATGATGGTCGATAGAAAAGTTTTGAGATATGGCATATACTCTAATTCGGCAGTTTTCTTTAACAGCGAAGCTCTCCTTATCGACTCTTCGCCGTCCACAACGCGCGAGTGTCATGCACAGCGGCAGCGCTTGCAACGCCCCTTGCGTTCCCGCGTAGCTATGATGGTAATGTGTGTTTTGGGCGAACGCTACCGAATCGTTCCAACACGGCCGTGAGCATAGGCATGCGTAGGGTTAGGGCGGGGGGGGGGGGGGGTGCATAGATTACGGTGCATAGCGGCGCGAGCACGCAGTAGCTAAGAGGGACAAACCACATGTCCTTTAACGCAAGGCAACGCCTATCTAGACACACTGTGGAGCACCGCTTGCTTGCTAGGGATGCTCCGCATGCGCAAATCACGGCTGTGTTTCCGCGGGTGTGCTCCGCCGTCGAGCAGCCACCGGTACGGTACTCCGAATTTTTTAGGGGCGAAACACCTAAAGGGGTATTCACACAGAGGATAAATCCTCGGGGGAGAGAAGCAAGGATTGCGGATCACGTGACAAAGACGTCATGGATTAGCGAGTAGGCGCGACCTCCCCGCGCTTCCTCGGAGGAGACGGGGACCTTTTCCCCGACAGGTCAAACTATCCCCCCGCGGTGGAGGATATGGCGGAGTTTCGCGCAGGTATTTGGCCACATTGTTGCATTTGCTCCGGCAGAGAGCGGCAGCGCGCTGGTGGTTTCGTCGTCTGCAGCTGGTGAAACGGGCGGTACAAGCCACCAGAGTAGCCTGGTAACACTGGTCTCCTCCTCCAATCGCCTCTTCCATGGGAGCGGGGGCACGTCACTAGGCCCCGCTTTTATCCCCCGAGGATTTGTCCCTCGTGTGAATACCCTTGAAGGCCGAGGGTTGTCTGTCCACGGTGCCCGTTGTCACGGCTACAGTCGAAACATATGTGATGCACAAAAAAAGGTATAACGATAGACTAATATCAATTCTAATTGTAACAGAACATTATAAAACACCTACAAGCACAAACCATTTGTACTATAGTCGGCGACTTCAACGTACCCATTATGGACCTTAGGACCTAGCTTTGTCGTCGACTCTCACTGTCCGCTGTCAAGGTATATAGAAAACCGTTGCTATAGTCGAAACATACGTGTGTATGTGAATAAAAAGAAAGGTTTACAATAGACGAACATCAATCATAATTGTGACGAAACCCTATAAAACACCTACAAGCACGAACCCTTTATACTAGTCGGCGACTTCAACGTAAACATTGTGCACCTTAGGACCTAGCTTTGTCGTCGACTCTTTATGTCACTTTATGTCACTCATTTTACATTATATGGGGCAACGCTCGGGTAACGTGCGGTTACTCACAGATAAATTACCCAGAGCTTCGCCCACTCGTCATGATTCACTTCGTGGAGATGCGTAGATTTTTTTGTGGGCACCTCTGCGTAGCCTTCATGCACTCGTATGTTTTCGAAATTACATATACGTGAGCGCGCGCAGGGTTCTTCATCGGGGGAGCCAAGTTTAATCCCAGCGCGAGACTACGACTGGGTGATGGAAAAACGCCCCAAAATAACTCAATAACTGTAATGTCCACAAGCAGTTATGCCCTGAGAAAAAATTGTGTGAAAGCAGTCACCAATTTTACTCTTCTTGTAGAGTTTACTTTAATAAAAAAGATGAGTGAAATGTTGTAAGAGACATCAATTAATTAGTTTTAACTGAAAAAATTAATTACCTTTGATTAAGTGTGTAACTCCGTGCGACTTCATTATGACATGCTAAATATACAATAGCTGCTTTTCGATGAAGCTTTGACAGGTTTATTACCTTTCTTGAGGTCGTACATTCAATATGATACAGTGGGCATCACAGGGTGCGCTCGAGCAAATGAGATTCCCAGCCGTGATGACTGATTGTGTGTCCGTACTCCATCAACAGAATATATACGACTAAGGAGCAGTTGAAACTTTGTAGAGGTATTGCAACGCGCACAACTCCGTTCGCACATTTTCCGCGCCATCGCAAAGGATATTCGGCAGAGACTGAAGTCAATTCGCCGATCTCGCCGTGGCCGCACGCCAACACTGACACGCTCCTAAGTTAACGCACGTGCCTTAATGCCAGTCTCTGGCGGCGAACTCCCATCCGGCACGCCTTTCCTTGTCAAACTTCCGGCCTTATTCCCCGGAGGTTCCGGTTCCGGTGGCGACCGTACGGTTCCGCCGGGCCGGACACTCCCCGCAGTCCATTCACGAGTCACGTACGGCCGTCACGAACTCTTGGCGTGACGTATATCGAGGAAAGAGCGGAAGCACGTCGGATCTACAAAGAAAGATGGAAACCACCTTTCTTCTCTCGTTTCGATCTAACCTCATTGGGCATTGTGCTGTTGTTGCTTGTAGAGTAATATTTTTTAGGGGCGAAGCTCCTTAGGGTGTGGGTCTGTCCCTCCTCTGTAGTAGTAGTAGTAGTAGTAGTAGTAGTAGTAGGTACGTATAGTGGAATGTACCCACTCCACGTGATAAAGATGACGATGACGCAGTATAGTGAAATGTACCCACTACACGTGATAACAATGAAGTATAAGCGCGTTCCAGAATAGGGGAATGTACCCACTACACGTGATAACGATGACGATGACGCTGATGACCATGAAGAACAAGCGCGTTCCAGACCACAAATTCTCTTTCTGCCATGGATGAAAACGATCGTGAACGCGCTCTCGCCCGCGAAAGGCAAAGCGGCAACGCCGACAACAACGGCAAAAACACATTGTATATACTGTACACACGCGTTGTCACTTATTTACATGCGCGAGTGGGCAATGTCACGGGTAATTTACGGTAAGAACGATCCCGAGTGATTCGCATACTGCTCAGGGTTCCCTTACGGCGAGATGAGTGCGATTTTTTTTCGGGTGGCCAGCCATTTCGCGAGTCTTGTGTTCGGACAGACCAGAGAATGTCTTGAAGAAAGCCCATTCGGCAAGCTACAACAGCTTTGTGCTACTAATGCAACAACCGTCTCAGCAAAAAAATATCTGCGTAACATAAATGCGTACGTTTTCTTAAATGGTGTTCGTTAGGCTATCGAGCGATATGCTTGACTTGCAAGTTTCAATGCGGTGCAACGTTATTTACAATATTATGCTGCACTCATTTATGTCTTTGGGGAGCACGAGCATCCATGAAGCAAAGAAGCATTTACGGTAACTGCATTCCTGCATCTGTATACCGGGATACTTAGTTCGTCTTTTCGCAAATATAATTCTGATATATTCTGTTATGTCTTCCTGCAAATGCAACTCAGCATCTGTATTTAAGGCATAACAATTGTGGAAGAGTAGCATTTGTACTTTACTACGGGAGAGCAATAAGCCGTCCCACACCCAACCAAGGTATTAGCAGTTTTAAAAGGAATTTTATTTGCATCACATGGGTACATTCACTTGTTTACAAGATGGTTCACAGTTCGTTTTTCACATGTTCACAGGTACTAGCAAAGTCTCAGGTTCTGCACAGTATTACGGCAGGTACTACATATTGTTATACAATTGCAATGGCATACAACAATAAAATCACGTTGTGCGTAGGCTTTGTATCGCTCTGCACATCAATCGGACTCTATTAATAGTTAACAACTTCAACGAAGGCACACGGGTATATCCACATACGTCAAGCGATGCTATATCAACGCACTTAAGCGAACATGTCTGCAGTGTCATGATACATATCCACGTTTGTGTTGCTGGTTTCAGTTAGGAAACATGAACGTTCTGGTAAGTTTTCAATAAGTAATCTAAGATCTCTTCTGAGCTAAACAAAATATTTCAAGCATTACCGACGAACCTTTAAATAATAATTTGCGTAGTAGTTACATTCGCCGACAAACATTACTTACGGTTTCAGCGGAAACCAGCTAGCGCGATTGTCTTTCACAAGTGAAGGGCAGGCGCGCCGTGGTTCCCTGGGAGGAGCTGCTGTATTAAAGACGACAGTCTTTCTTGGGATACCTTGAACGCAAAAATTTTGGTCTTTCTGTCTGTCTGTCTGTCGGTAACTCGATTCAGCTACTCGGCCAAAGTTTAACCACTTTCTGAACGCCCAGCCATCTTGAACTGGTGTTTGCCTTCATACTTGTGAACATATTCGATCAAAAAGCAAATACTACGCATACCTGAGGCGCAACATTAATATGTTAGTGTCAGGTCGTGTGTTCTTTTATTAGAAAATACATAGGTACGCAATTCTAAAGACCCTAGTGTTTTATCAATGCCAGCCAGATGCAGCCAATTCAACGTAGAGTAGGCGCTGTCTGAGGCAAGGCAAAACATAGTAGTACGGCCGGCACAAGACTATCGTCTTTCGACGACATTTGCAGCGAAGCACGTAGATACGCGGCCAATTTTTTCTTAGGTTGTAACTTGGTAACCGAGTGTATTATGGAATGCGCCTACCAACTAGCCCGAACCTTGCTTGGTTCAAGCGGTCTTCGGCTTCCAGAAACAAAAAAAAAAAAAGAAAGAACAAAAAAACAAAAAACAAAGAGCGCTGTCATCCGGGTAGTAATGCTGGAAGAGAGAGCGGTAGCGGAAGACGTGGGGTCATTTGAACTTTCCCATCTTTTAATCCTGCGTGACATGGGCGTCAGTTCCAGCGGGGCGAGGACCAGCCCCAAGCTGGACGGAGAAGCCTCCTTGCAGGCGCAGTCCGCTTCGGCGCGAGGCTCTTCCACGCGCGTGAGGTTTGTCCATTAGTGAACACAAAGCCTCGCGTAATCCACCGGAAGCGATAGCGTGGCACGTTGTAATGGAGGGCGATCACGGCGTACCGGTAGCGCACGCGCACGTACACGCCACGTTTCGTGGGATCAGATATGCACTACACAATATACACTAGCTCATTTATTTCAATTGGTTATAGGTAGAGTACCAGACTAGAAAATCGGGCAGCTTGACAGGAATTCAATAAAGTTCATCTGACCGACCGACCGACCGACCGACCGACCGACCGACCGACCGACCGACCGACCGACCGACCGACCGACCGACCGACCGACCGACCGACCGACCGACCGACCGACTGACTGACTGACTGACTGACTGACTGACTGACTGACTGACTGACTGACGAGGTCCCGACGTCATAACAAGTTGTCAAAACAGCAAGATGGACGTCAATCGTGCATGAAGAGTGCGAATAAACCGAACAAGTATTACGTGGCACCGAGTAGCACAAAAATTACGTAACAAAGACTTAAACTATAGAGAATAACCCATTTGCATAGTCATGAAATGGCTTGAGCATGAAAAGCAGCAAGCGACGTGAAGAGGGGAAAAAAATACGGAGGGATTCGCCATTCCTGAAAGTAAAAGAGCTGGCCGAAACATTTAATGAGACAATTTCGATTACATCAAGGATCGACATCTTCATGGTTTAATAAGCTTAGCAGAGAAGGTAGCTTGTAAGACAATGATTGTTCATCACAAACAGTTCGTGGGGCGAAATTACCTTCAATAAAGTAATTAAGTTACATTACTAAATACTTTTTACAACTTAGTAAAATGTACGTAAATTACAATACGAATTGCAGCTGGCCGAAAGAATTGATACACATTACGCTAAGTTTTGATACTTACTGAAGTTACTTTGAAAATTGTTTTGTGTTCCCGGGAAAGCAAGCGCTGGAGTTCCTAACGTGCAGCTGCTCAATTTATGCGTTTCGAACGTGAGGCCCACGCGAGGCAAGAGACGGCGCGTGACAACAGCACGAGACATGACACGACGACACAGCGCTTCCTTAAAATTGATGCGCAGTTAAACGAAAAAAAAGTCACAGTTTCACCGCAAGGGTGAAGCAATGAATGCGATAGCAACAAATTGTAATGTTATACGAAGTGAGGCTGGCAGCTAACTCTTTTGGATCCGATCTCACGCAACTCTAGAAAACGCTGGTTTAAGAGCATACGGCCGCTCCAGGGACACTGCTGACCACATTCTCTTCGCGTTGAGAGCGCAGCACGTAGAAAGGTACACCGGCCCCCCCGTTGTCGGCCGCCGAGAAGGGGAGATAACGCGCGCGCCCGCGACGACCGCGCTCGTAAAATCGAAGGTCGCTCGAGGGACCCCCCCCCCTCGCGTCTTTTCACGCTCACGAACGACGGGCGGGGCCGGTTATATATACATACATATACATATACGAAAAATGACGGCGGCGGACGAAGACGGCGGACGAAGACGGCGGTGACGCCGACGGCAAAAACCAGCCTAGAGTTTCCATATAATTGCTATCGCAATAAAATGTACGAGTCCCACGCCGTGAGAGCCGCCGGACCGTAAAACTTTCCCTTTTTTTATTCAGTCCCTTCAACAAAGCAGAAAACTGGGCGAGTTGGTATGTATTCATCGTTACCGGAGAGCACGCACTGAATACGCGCGGACAAAGAAAGAAGAACACGACACAAGCGCTCCCTTCAAGTCTCTTCTTTCGTATTTTCCAATCATTTATAAGTTTGTTTTGTGGCGTTCTCTATTTAAGCTGAGTCAGGTCTACAGCTACAGTCAATAGCTTAGGTCGGCGTGGCTTACCGTTTAGAAGTGCTTTCACTGGGGCTAGTTGGTATAACATACTACCTAGCCCCAGTGCCGATGGCGCAAGGTCCTTGTCCGTTTCGTGTTCTTGTTTCATTCGTCTTAGTTCATCTATGCAGCACATCGTTACAGTTTGCAGTGGCTTAGCCATAAATTCTTCTCTCTGCTAAGCCTTTTCCCGTCACACCTAGTGTATACCTCCTGTCTACCTTAAGGGGCAGTTGCAGCTTGCCCTCTGAACCCATTGTTTTAATCACCCTGCCTTTCTTAAGCTTAATCACGTGACCACCCTTTCAGGCCGCTCTTTGAATCCTCCCCCTTATGTAAGCTTCATCACTGGACCCCCTTTTCCCACTAGTTCTCTAACCAGACGCCCTGCTCTCCACCTTGGTCACGTGACCTCATTGTTGTACAATACACCGATGGCACAGGGGTCCGCATAAAAGGCTTTGCCACAAACAAAAAAAGAATCAACCTGGGCCAAAAGAAACCACGGGCGAAGAACCATCCACTCTCGTGGAACCCTGTTGCGATCCGACTTCGTGGCCCCTATCGCGCCCAGAGGAATAGACGGTTCGAAATGTTCACGCAGCGGATGTGCAGGGCGCTCCCAGCGATAAGCGCCCAGCATGATGGCTCGACGACCGTGCGTCGGGTTTTGCACGAAACCCTCCCAAACATTCGTAACTTCCAGTGCGTTCGGTAGTGGGTTTGCCGGACCGAAAGCACCGAAGCGGCGAACGCGGTACTCTCGACTGCTGGGTACCGATATGGTGCCTGCTATACGCTTGAAGGGAGCTTATATGCCATCGCATCGTTTGGAAGACTGGTTAAGCATGCGTAAATATGCTTTTCAAAGGGGCATTGGAGGATGTTCGCCTGACTGTATACTTTTAAAAAGAATTGTCATTTGCGCTTCTTACCCACTACCTTCCGCGAGCAGAGTGGTCAAGGATCGGCTATGGGCGTGCATGATTGATTCCGAGTGACCAGGGCTCCATAGACACTCATGACGCATGTTGTTTTGGTAAAGAGTGTAACACGCTCTTATTGAGGTAATGGGTGATGTGCGGTTGAAGCTATCCCAAATATGATAGCGAATCTTTCTTTGTATCTCCCCCCACCCCCTCCATATTTCGGGAGCTGCTTTTCATTTTGCACGATGTGGTCACACATGTGGTCAGGGTTCAATTGATCCCCATTGTTGCAGTGGCCGGTTGGATCGTGGGTTGTGTTGGCCGGTTATGGACAGCGCAAAGATGCCTTGCAGTTACGTCGTGATACGATACAAGATACTCGAGCAACGAGTACTGGAGGTAGAGATGTCAGGGGGCTACCGCTACTGTTATACCTCATATAATTTCCAATTGTATATTAAGATACTTCGATGTTCGAGGTAGGATGCATTGATTTATCCGATGCTGATCATTGAGACTTGAAACATGGCTTTTTTTAGAAATGTACTGCCATTTTATTTGATGAAATGCCGAAGCATTTCCGCTTTTTCTAAACTCAGAAAGCAAGAAGAAGCGTAGGCACATCCACAGACGCTGCAAATTATCGCATTTCAAATGTGATAATTTGAAGAAAACAAATTCGTTAATTTATTCACAAAGCCATCCGAAGCTTCATTGCAAAATTTGAAATGTGCATGCGCATTTTCCTAATCATTCCTAAATGTATTTAAGGAGACGTTGGGGGCAATGCGTAGTGCGAACTCCTCTTCTCTGACGTTTCCATAACGGTCCTTAAAAAAACGCCGCCATTTTGAAAAGCACACTCGGGCGGACCTTCACATTCACAAAGTGTGAGTTATGAACTGCAAATATTAACAAAGAAGAACCTCTCCTGCAAGAGAAATGCTTACAGAACACTTTTTCACAAAACAGGTATGTTTACGCAGACGAGAAAACGCCCACGCAAACCGAGAGAGAGAGAGATAGAGAAGAAATACAGGAAAGGCAGGAAGGTTAACTAGACTATAGATCCAGTTTGCTACCCTACATATGGGGAGGGGAATAAGGGAGTAACAGAGAGAGAGAAAGATATACACATTTCACAACACACACACAGTGCAGGGTTTCACAGGCGGTCACTCAATGCTGTTGCCTTCAAGTACTGCAGGATGGCTCGTGTGGCTTTCTGGGCTTATGTGCTGTGATACCAGGGTCCCCTAAGATCTATCCTTCAGTACAAGGTCCATCATCAAGGTTCATGGCGAAACGGCAATTATCTCAAAACGAAAATTTTAACGAAACAAATTTTACACAGCATAAACGTGTCGACACACACACACACAGACAGGCACACACACACACACGCACGCACACACACGCACGCACACACACGCACGCATGCACGCACGCACGGGCACACACACACACACACACACACACACACACACACACACACACACACACACACACACACACACGCACGCACGCACGCGCACACAGACACACACGCACGCGCGCGCAACCACACACACACACACACACGGACACACACACACAGAAAAAAAAACAAATGTTGGCACACCACTTATGTTCACAAAAAAAGAAAATGTTGACACACTTGAAAACGTTCCATAAAACCTAACGATCATTCCCCACGCTGCCTGAGTGATTGTACTTGCAGTTTCCGTAGACAATAGCGAAAGAATTGCTTCTATTCATATTCATTTTTTTTTCTAAGAAACTTTACGGAACCTTTCTAGAGGTACATGCATCTTCGCAGACGTCAGAACACGGAGTGCGGTAGGAAACGTGCATTCGAATAAAAGAGAGGCGCAGCACCTGGCTTATAATCTGCCGACTGTCTGGCGAAATGGGAAACCGCGACGTGCCATCTACGTCATCAAAGCCGCAGCTGTAGGTTGCTGTCAACAACAACAACACTGCCTCACTGCCAGGCAGTAACCATAGGAGCACTATTGCCTTCGTTCTAGGAAGACAGACATATGTATAGGTGTACCGCGGCCAAAAACTTATGTAATAGTTTTGAATTCCTTTTCCGTTTGTTTCGTTACGTTCCTGTTTGAAACGCATGGAAAAGGCGTATAACGTTCTGATACACGGACTTGAAAAAGAAAATATGTTCTTAATGACAATGAAGCGCGCTGGATTTACGTACTAAATCACGATATTAATATCGCAGCCTCAATTTAGCGAAGGGAGGCTTGGTTGGTTGACTATCTTAGGAACATTCAATGAAGCCATAGCGCTGAAAACAGAGGGTGTTTTCAAACCTTCTGTTTTTCAGCGCTATCGCTTACATAACTAAAATAATAACATGCTCATGGGATTTTCTCCTCAATTCAGTGGCGTAGCCAGGGGGTGGCACACCGGGCCCGTGCCCCCCCCCCCCCCCCCCGATATATATATATGTATATATATCTTTTTTTTTTTGCCATGGCATATAGAGCACAAAATGGCACTCGACCACACCTTCGTGCCCGGCCCCCCACTACAATTTTTTCTGGAGGGGGGGGGGGAGGTGCCCCCCCCCCCTCTAAAAAAAAATTCTGCCTACGCCCCTGCCTCAAGTAGAAGAATATTAACTGAGACATACACAAAGATCTAATCAATCCCCGCATCTCTGAGGACCTTAACCTCAGCTGATCACAGGACACATTTATTAACAAGGTACTTGCAGGCACAGCCACTACCCCTGACATATAGTACATAAATGGAAGACCCTCGTCGACCGGAAGAGAGGCACTGATATCTCCTCACACTGAATATGCACCTTTCGTGGCTATACGCATAGCCAACATCGAGCACCTCATTCTACACTGCACTGCATTCCATCTTCATCGAGAGAGCAATTGCATTCTCCTACACCCAAATCTGGAAGCCTTACAAAAGGAGGTACTGGAACACTGTGGTCAGCTAATCAGAGAAACCCAGCTTTGAATTGAGAGTGGCTTGGCCCGCGTGGAAGTGTGCGCATATTGCCACGCGCGTTCCTTATTTTCAATTTTGCTGTATTTGGTTTTCGCCCACAGAGACGGTCAGCAATGCTCAGCGCAAACCGCGCCTCTTTGTTCGAAAGCTTCGCGATTATTGTAGATCGTTTTGTTAAGATTTCGTTCAAGACGCGAACACTCGAGCTTACTCCAGAGCTTGCGCGACAACCAGTGATAAGGCTGGAATATTCGATGACACACGCATAAATGCCGATGCGCTTCACCACTTGTCAGTTGATCGACGGCCGACGCTCTGTTCACCGCTAGCAGTGCTAGTGTGTATTGCTGTAGTCTGACTTTCAGTTTCACGGCCACCACAAGTTCGGCCAAATAAAGAGCTTCAACTTGGAAACGCCGACTGCTGACTTCGTCGACGTCACGACCACGTGACAATATCTCTCTTCCATTATTCCCCTCTCCCTCTACAGTGACCTTCGGTGCTTTCTCATCTGAATAAAACTACTTTCTTTCTAAAGAACAAGTCATTGATACGCTATAGTTAATTTCGGAAAAGTGCAAACGTACAAACACTACTACAAAGATTAGATAAGACGTGTCCAAGGTTTCGTTACGTGAATTTCTCGATGACCCGGCCACACCACGCGATGATAAATCGCCATTGCAACAAAGTAGACGTATCGATAAGGCACGGACAACTCGAAGACTCGCGCTTAGAGACAAAGATAAGAGTGCGCGACGCAGCTGATAGGAAAAGAGCAAAGGGGACATACACATCACGTAGCATTTCACACACGTGGACGCAATTACAAGGTGACAAACCCAGAACATCAGTGCAGCATTTCATCATAGACCGTCATCAGCACATACAGCAGAGGGTTAGCACTCTTGAAGAGACTTCCTCCAAGAGTGAGCATAAAGCGGAGGGTTTTTTTTTTTTTTTTTTTTGCTTATTCATGAAATGGATAAACAGAAACATGCGGTCACCACTGTACAATATTTCATTGATTGCATCGCGACTGGGCTTACGTATAAAAGCACGATACATTGGGATATCACCCACTTCGGCTTTGTTATTCGCTTGCTTTCTCTCTTTATTGCCAGATTTGTTTCTTTCGCTTTCCCTTTTTTTTTTTTTGTCGCTGAACACCTTGTTATGACTATGTAGTTCATTCACGCGTGCATTCAGTACTCATATTTGCACATACACCAGGAACTCTACTCAGTATTTAGTCTAAACTGCTACACAGTGGTGAAACTGTACCCCTTACGTCGTTCAGAGCACGTCGCAGACGCCGTAGCAGCGCTGTGGGCCAGTCGCAGTTGACGATATGGCGAACGGAACAGTGTTGCGAAATTATAAAAACGATAAAATGCAACATTAATGAAATTCACAGAGGCTTCAGAAAGGGCCAGCAGCCTGTTGCAAATCATTTGAGCTTTCTCCGCTTTTAAGCTTTCCCGTATTTGTGAAGGAAATATTCCGTTATAGATATTTATTGCTGTAAACTTGCATTCCTCTACTATCAGCCTTCTTATAGACACTATCGGCGTTTCTTATAGACACTATATTGTTTGTTCATTAGGCTTCACACTGTCTTCAGTTCTTTTGAGAAAGAACTCGAGTGATTACGTAAGGCAGCCAGGCAGAATATGAAGTCACATGCACGAGAAAATGCACGAAATTTGTTTAATCATATGTGCGGGCGTCTGTGTATGTGTGTGTGCGTGTGTGTGTGTATGTGTGTGTGTGTGCGTGTGTAAGTGCGTGCGTGCGAGCGTTTTCAAGTTTCACAACATATTCAGTGGATAATAATATACTTCAAAACCGATTATGTCTCCGAGCTGTCTTTTGGTTTCACACGCGCAAATCTCGACTATAAATAAGCACAGCCGGCAGCTCATCAGACTTAAAATAACGAGGTTGGTTCAGAGAGAACACTACAATGGCAGATACAGCGGAGGTGACGGCGACATCGACGTTCGGGTTTGACGCACATAAGCACGGCGATGCCTGCGCAGCTAGCGATTTTTGGAACGAGTTTCTTTCTGTTTCATTTATCTTCTATTTCATTCTTCTTGCACTTCGTCATCGGTTCCATCGAGGGCCGTACACCTCTACGCGAAGCAGCACCTATGCTATCGCCGGTGTCGGGCACTAACCGCAACGACGATAAGGAAATAATAGTGTGACACGAGGGGGAAAACCCTTGCATAACACACTGCCAGTTCGTCGGGCCGCCGCGAGTACTTACCCTTCGACGTGTTTCAGATCAAGATACCGAAAGAGCGCCGATAGTAGCGCCGAGTTATCGTCGCCATTGTTCGGCGCTTCGATCTCAACACCGGCCTCAATCCGTCTTTTTTCCCAGCCAGTGCAGCTCTTTTCCAAGCAGCGCATTTTCTCATCCGGCGCCGTCGACGCGTGCTTCCTTCCCGGTGTAGCTCAGCTGAGCTGACGCGCGAGTATGAATTCCGTCGTGCGTGGCCCCCTTTCAGTTGCCTCGGGGACTTTAGCGGTTGGACGACCCGACGGCAACGCCACGCGCGCGCATTTTTTTTCTGCCGTACACCTACCTCGTAGACGCGTGCGCGGCCTTCGTCTGGCGTTGCGCTGTGACCACTTGCTCCGTGCGAGGAAACCTGCTTCGAGCTAGAAAGTTCAGAGAAAGAAAGAAACAGGACACGCGTTGAAACAGGAGGCCGTTTTGCGTCAGTATCGCCATTATACTCTTTCAAGACGGGTTTTTCGTTTCGGTCTCCCAGACGGCACGCAGTGATCGGAGCTTGGCCGTAGCGGTGTGCGGCGAGCGTCTCGTCTCCCCGGCAAAGAGCTAGCGCTGCTGCGGGCCATCGAAGATGGCCCGTCCTTGGCAGCGTAGCCTGGACATCATGCCACCCAGTCAAAAGGGTAGCAAGCCGGAAGAACCACCCGCGGCTGAACTGTACCCGACCAAAGCTGTCCATGGGTGAAGTGAATCCTGCCTTCAACGACGATACGTGCGTGGATACCACTGAAACAGAGTATCCGGTTTCCCTCGGCTCCAACTCCAGTCCTCACGGCGGCCGTGCGGACTCTTCGAACCAGCGGTCGGCGTCGCTTTTCTCCGAGAAGACACCCTGGAAGAAGCGGCTGCCCTTCTTCGCCAAGGTGGCCGTGGTCCTGCTGTTCCACGCTTACCTGGCGGCGGGCATCTCGCTTACGTGGAGCAGCACTCCGGACTACTGCCACGACGTGAAGTTCCTCACGGTCATCACCGCGATCGGCTACATTTACGTTCTTTGGTGCGTGGTGAGTGCGCTGTTGGGGAAAGACCGGTGTGGTTTGTGACGCGTACCAAGGCCTCCGCGATCGCGTCGCAGTGACGTGGGAAAAGAGCCGCTTGTTGCGGCCGTGCACGTGGTTGTTGGTGTGGCTGTGCCTGCTTTCGTTTCTGGTGTACGACTCGATCAAGGACATCCAGCGACTCATCTCTCTCGCCGGTATCGTCGTCCTCCTCTTGATGGGATTCATCTTCTCCAATGCCCGCTTCAGGGTCAACTGGTACCAGGTGATGTGGGGGGTTGCTGCTTCAGTTCCTGCTCGGACTCGCCGTGCTGCGCTGGAGCCACGGCAGGGACGCGCTACAGTGCCTCTCCAACAAGGTGAAGAACTTCCTGGACTACACCAACAGTGGGTCCCACTTCGTCTTTGGCCACCTCGCTTCCGGATGGAACCTGACAGAAGCGCTCGGCGACCTGGTACCCAAAGAAGACATGCTGCAAAACGTCACCAACGTCACTAACATCACCACTGTGCCTATTGTCGACACCATCAAGTCACTGCCAGCCGTTTTCCTGTTCCAGGCGCTGCCGGTGATATTTTTCTTCAGCTTCTTCGTGAACATCCTATATTTCTACGGCATCATGCAACGACTCGTACTTATTGTGGGCAGTTTCTTGCAATTCACCATCGGAACCACCGTGTGCGAGTCCATGACCGCGGCCGCCAACATCTTCCTGGGGATGACCGAGGCGCCGCTGGTTGTTCGGCCGTTCCTCTCCAAGATGACGAAGTCGGAGCTGCACACTGTCATGACCGGCGGCTTCGCCACCATCGCCGGTAGTGTCATGGCCGCATACATACACTTCGGCGTGAGCCCCGCCCACTTGATGACGGCGTCCATCATGAGCGCGCCGGCAGCGCTAGCCTATTCCAAGCTGCTCTACCCGGAGACGGAAGAGAGCCAGACGCAGCGGGACAACATCGAGATGCCCAGGAGCGAAGAGAGGAACGTCCTGGAAGCGGCTTCGAACGGGACCAACGTGGCCCTTGCCATGATCGGCAGCATCGTGGCCAACCTGGTCGGCTTCCTGGCCTTCATCGCGTTCCTGAACAGCACGCTCCAGTGGTTCGGCTCCATCGTCACTCTGGACTTCCTCACCTTCGAGTGGCTCTTGGCCAAGATCTTCACTCCATTAGCTTTCATAATGGGCGTTCCCTGGAAGGACTGCGGCGCCGTCGGAGAGTTGATTGGCATCAAGACGTTCGCCAACGAGTTCATCGCCTACTCGAGGCTCGCCGGCGTCGTCCACCAGCTCGACGAGAGGTCCACGGTGATAGCGACGTACGCGCTGTGCGGATTCTCAAACCTCGGTTCCATTGGCATCTGCATCGGCGGATTAGGGGCCATCGCCCCCCGACCGCAAGGGCGACTTGGCCGCGCTGTCCTTCCGAGCGCTGGCTGCCGGGTCGGCCGCTTGCTTCCTCACTGCCTGTGTGGCCGGAAGTCTCATAGCCTAAACAGCTCTCATGTTCGGCGCTCATTTTAACGTGTTTTTAAGAGCCGCAGTGGCCAGATTCAGTGCTCCATTTTAAGAGGACAGCTTTACGCAGGCAGCTCCTGTCTAAATAGAGCGAAATGGATAGCTAGTTTCATCCAGCGATCACTGCCCCGACATGGGTGAGGTTTTGTCTAAAAAAAGATGAACTTCACCGGCAGCAAAGGGCAAAGTCTTTAAACGGGGACATTTTCAGAGAGTTACTCAATATTAAGAAAAAAATTATGAGTACATCATGAAGTTTAAGAACGTGTGATTGAGGGATATAAACGTTACAGGCCCGGAAAAGGTTGGCGGTCAAACTTTAGTGGAGCTAGTAGGACCGACCCATCTTCTATGAAGTATGCGCAGATTAAGCGCAACGTGCTTCATTTAAAGCTACTTGCAGGTATTTATCGTGTGATATTTAATCATTAAAAGCCTGTTAACGTCGTCGGAAGTAGACCAAAAACTAATTTATCGATTTTTTATCTAAGCAACTGTGCAAGCAACCGTCGTGACATAACTTCGGCAGGGATGAATCGAATGAAATCTTTCCGGCTACCTCAATGATGCGTTGCAAATTTCTAGGGCTTTCTGTATTTACTGCGATTATGTGCAGTCGCCTTCACTATGAGCTGCAACACGGTGACACGTGACAGAGGCATGTTCGTGCATGTCATGGGCATAATAGGACATGATGTTTGGTTCCCCAATTGTTTTGAGACGTAAATCTGGTGCCATGTAAAAGAACACATCTTGCGTCTGAACCACATTTTAAAGCAATGAACTAACTATACCAATGTCACACTTTAACTGTTTCTATGCCGGCGTCGCCGTGCAGTCCTGGGAACCCCTTTGACAACAACCTATGTTTCAAGTCGTACCCAACATGTGCATATATCTCGCCACCCGTTGTAACATTTACGGTAAGATGCAAAAGTCATTTTGTTTTACATTCGTTTTATCTTTATATCACTTGGTTGCCGGGCATAATTGTGGCAAGCTTTTAAATCACGGTACGTCGGCGAACAACCGAACATGCAACGCAAGATATGTATTTATTCAACTTTTCCCGCTGGGAAATAGGCGATCTTGCTCAAGCGCGTATAGGTGCGGAAGCTTTCATTTTTATTTAGTCATGCGTGTTAGCATTCATTTTCACTCCCTCATGAGTCGGCAAGACATTGCGGTGACCGCTTAGTCACAGATGCAACATACGTATAGACCAGATTATTTTTACTCTCGCACCCACGTTTTGAGCAAGTATGCATAATCTTGACCCCAGTTGTCATCTGTCGGCGAGGCCAGCGTAGGGGCTGCGGAATGGTTACGTCACAGCTGATGGCGAGCGAACACTGGCGGCCATCATGCGATAAGAACAGGCTAGTGCTAGCGTAGCCGTCCGTTCCACGTAATCAGCAGCCCCCTGCAAAGATGGCTGCCCCCCTGCAAGCGATGGAAATTCTGGTCTATACCACGCGCGGCGAATTGCAGACGTAAGCAGAAAAAATTGTTCCGGTACTTCGTTCATGTTAGCGCTGAATGGCTACCTCCGATAATCAAATTAATGCAAGCATAATCTACGGTGTGATTTTTTAATCAAGGAAGAAGGGAGCCTTGGCTCAAGCAGTGGACAGCATGCCTGTTTTTTAAAGACGATAGTCTTTCTTGGGATACTTCAACGCAGAAATTTTGGTCTGGCTGTCTGTCTGTCCGACGTCCCCTGATTCACCCACCTGGCCAAAGTTTAACCACTTTCTGAACGCCCAGCCATCTTGAACTGGTGTTTGCGTTCATACTTGTGAACATTTTCGATTAAAAAGCAAATACTACGCATATCTGAGGCGCGACATTAATATGTAAGTATCAGGACATGTGTTTCTTTATCAGAAAATACATAGATACGTAATTCTAAAGACCCTAGTGTTTTTTTACTACATTGATCTCGTACCCGTGTTGTTGTTTCCACAGGCCATGTTTATGTACAAGTATGAATGCTCCTTGCATATGTGCCCTGTGTGCATTAATTGACTCGAGTGTGACTGCTCAAATCACGTGACTTTGGTGATGTACAAGTGCACAGAACTCTGCACGCAGTACTGGTGACCGTAGCGACTGTGTTTGTGACGTGTTATATGGCGCTTATCGATATTTTTTTTTTCATATTTCTCTTTATTTCTGTCCGATTAATATATTTTGTATTTCGGGACAACCGGCTGCCACGATTCCCAACTTCCATCTTTTTTTTTAGGTATGAAATAAAACGCATTAAGGCAGAACCCATATCGCGGTGAGTGTGTCGACGTTATTGTGATTAGCATGCAATGAAAAAATGTTCGCAACTGATTATTCGTTTTCATTTTACCTTTCTTTATTTAAACTTGACTTTTGACACAGATCACCTAGGCCTCTCTGAAGCTCAGTGCATGATCTGGTTCCACTGTGTTCACTTCAGTTCCTTCCCTACTTACGATTCCTTTGTCCTGAATGCTGGCACGCTCTCTCTATGGTGCCCACCAAGCAGCCAGAACATCCAGAACAACCAGACCAATCGTCAACACCGCCTGTGCTCTTTGATGCACCTCTATATGCCAACTGGACTCCGCCGAAGAGAGGCCACACTGCTTTATCGTTTATGGTTAGGTGTGGCATTTACGAAATCGTATTCCTTCCGCATTGGAATGGCCGACAACGCTCTCTGCGATGCCTGTCGTTGCGAGGAGACACTACGTCACATCCTGTGTGACTGTCCTGTCTATAATGATCAGAGGCAATCACTGGCATCCGTTCTAGCGCACCTGGACAACGGACAAATATCTGTTCAAGATATTCTTGCATGTCGTCGACAGAGGACATCGCAGATGAAGGCGACCAAGGAACTACTGCGGTTTCTGAGAAAAACAGACTTGGACAAACGGCTGTGACATAGATGTCGTGCATCACGCCAGTGTGATGGATTGTGACCGGCCACGTGTTTGTGTGTGCGTGTGTGTGTGTTGTGTTACGTGCTATCTTTCTTTCTCCTTCCACTCTTTCCTCTCCCTCTTTCAATTTCCCCCCATCCCGTTCCCACGTGTAGGGTAGCAAACTGGTCATCCTGGACTGGTTAACCTCCCTGCCTTTCCTCTCTACCATTTCTTCTCTTCTTTGTCCTGACTCTTTCGCCTTAAAGGCCGATGACTCCTGTGACTCTTGCTATGCGTAACGCTGCAAAGAGACGCTCAGGCGTAGCAGCTGCCGGCCCGGTCTGCCAGCTTAAAAGGGCCTGTAGAAACATCGTCATCCCCACCCCATTAGATCCTTGCTGCCAAATTTTTCACTGTTATCATTTTTGTTCAGCTGAGCTGGTTTATTCCGACACCCCACTAGCGGCACCTACCCATTTATGAGTACGGCCAAAGGTTATGAACATGCATCGTGTGAAACGGCCCGTGCTCAATGCCCTTAGTTGTTTAGTCCCAGTGTCAACTCGGGCGCATGCCACCAGGTAGTTCGTGCCTACACTCTGAGAGAAAAAAAAGAGTCATTTGACTCTTTTTTGAGAGTTCTGGCTGGCCACGTATATGACTCCCTTTAAAGAGGCATGTCAACTCTCTTCGGGGGGCGATTAAGAAGTTTGCAGGTATAACGTGGCAACAGAAAGCACAGGACCGGGTTGATTGGCGGAACATGGGAGAGGCCTTTGCCCTGCAGTAGGCGTAGTCAGGCTGATGATGATACTCTCTTATGAGGGTCGTGTGTTCCACAAGAGAGTTAACGCGCCCCTTTAAAAAGAGACTCATATACGTGGCAAGTCAGGACTACCCGAAAAGAGTCACACACAGTGATGCCAATTTAGCGGATTTCCCTCTAAATCTGGCGGATTTTATTTTATTCTGACGGGGAAAAAATTTGTCTAGCGGCTAGCGGATTTTTTTGACGGGCCATTTTCATACATAGCGGATTTCTGGCGGATGCCTCACGCAGTGCACTGATTCAAAATCGTCGGAAGCATTGCCGAAAAACTTAGAATACCTAATAAACGAAACGTACTACGTACTGGTTGGCAAGATCTACTGCCCCGGTAAATCGCGCACAAGTTCTACGGTCTGATGAATGACGGCGATGAACCATTGAAAATTTTGCAAGAGTGCAGGACGCCGCGGCTATCCCTCGTCGATATAACTGTTTCAAGGGTCGTAGACCAGTGGGCCGAATAGAAGATGCACTTGGAGATGGCGAGACGCACTGAAGAGTGCTACGCTGCAGAAGTGCTGTATGGTATGTACGAGAATCAGATCACTCTGGGGTACTTGCATTTATTTAGACCGATTCTGACGGACGTTCAGAGGTCAACAAGGCATTCGAGGCGATAGATGTGGATCAAACAAAGCTGCCGAAAAACCTCATGACTTTGCTTTCAAGCTTGCTTCATAAAATCGTGATTTTGAAAGAGTAGATAGACATTCTGATGTCCAGACGTGAGGACCACTTTAACCCCAAACCATATCTGGGATACCTGTTTGAGACGTACGTTGACAGCATGAAGGCTGACAAGACTGACGGGTTCTCTCTCGCAGATGAAGCTGTGATGCGAGAAAGATGCATAAGGTTTATTACCATGCTAGTAGATCAAATCAGGCAGCTACTTCTCTTCATCACAGTTCTCCAGAAGACATCACTTTTATCGGTCGAAAACACTTTTTGCGTCATGAAGGAGCCATTGATTCATCAGCTGGAAGAAACGCCAGTGCCCCCCGGAATCAATCGCAACATTGAAAACCAGTGGAACAAAATCACCCTGCTGCGCTGTGAAACATTGAAATTATGCTGCACCAACTAGCCCAGCGCTCAACCTTAGTGAACATTTAAACTTTTAGTCTCATATATGATGAGCTTGACGACAACCGTAGCACTGAAGCCTCTAGTATTCTAGTTACACTCTTTGGAATACTCTTTTACGTGTTAGTTCAGCTCTCATAGTTTTGGGGGGGCCTTTAAGAATTATGAGGGTTTTTATCATACGAAATTTCACTGTTTCTTTCTAATAAAGTAAGTCTTAGCGGGAAATTTAGCGGATATGTTTTAGAATCTAGCTGAATCTGGCGGATTTCTTATTGCTTTCTAGCGGATTTCTTACGCCCATCGATGGCAACACTGGTCACACATACTCTTTTTTTTTTTTCATAGAGTGTAGTTGCATAAGCTGACATGAAAGCTGTCGATAACCAACATCGCGAAACTGGGTAAGCTCAAAAAATAATAATCACAATAAGGATATCAATATTTGGAACAAGCATGAAGGCGAAAATGTGCTTCAATGTCAGTGCCCGGGCATCGAGGCCAGCACGCGGGGCGTCCAGCCTGGCAGCCTCGGCATAACTCATGGGCCAGTAATGACCCCCCGTATCGACACTCTGCCTCGTCACTGTCGCAATGCTGTCCACCGGACAATCACAGAACAATCAATATGGACGCCTCAGGAGTGTGAGAATGGTTGATCTGTTACCGACATCTCCATAGGCGTGCGCACGGGGGGGAGGGGGGGGAGGAGGGGGGCGAGAAAGGGGGGGCAAAGCCAGCCTCATACATTAGCATAATAGGTAGGAGGGGGGCGAGAGGGGGGGGGGGGGGCGCAAAGTCAGCCCCATACAATGACATAATAGGGAGGGGGGGGCACTTAGACGAACCTTCGCCCTCCCTGAATTGGGGAGCCCTGCGCACGCTTATAGACATCTACATATATGCTGAACTGTCCACACGCGTTTGTGTGTGGCCTTCAACAACTGCGTGAAGTTCAGTTCGCGCGAAAATTGCTCTGAGGGCGTTGTCGCGGTTTCATCGAGAAAACAGACTGAACGACAAATCGCGACAGTTCGCAGGCAATGTTGGTGTGTCGTGCTTGGATGCTGTTATAGCCAGGACCTTGTACGTAGTGTCGTCAAAGGCTCCTTCTCTTTTACGACGCACTTTCTCCTTCTCAAATAGAGGGTAGCAAATCGGAGACTTCCTCTGGTGGTGGTGGTGGTTGTGGTTCGAAGAAGAAAAGGCGCCTAATTTCTGCAGTCCGGTCGGGAGCACGGCGATTAACCTCCCTGTCTTTCGTTTATCTTCCTCTCTCTCTCTCTCACACACGTACGCAAAGTATCTTCATGGAGCTTCTGTTTGACGGCCTTGCCGCTTCTGATGCCGCATTGTGCTCCGAGAAACTTCAGACTGTGTCTTTGCGGGGTTGACTGTCGTATTTGCTGTTGATTTCCTTGTTTGTTTGTTTGTTTGTTTGTTTGTTTGTTTGTTTGTTTGTTTGTTTGTTTGTTTGTTTGTTTGCTTGTTTGTTTGCTTGTTTGTTTCCCTTCGAATTTGTGAAAGGTTTGTTGTGTTGTTGTTTCCTGTTGTTGTTGTTGCTGTTGTTGTAAACAATACGAAACAAGGAGACTTAGCCAGTTGGCAATGGTGGCGCCTGCTTATTTTCACGTAGGAACGAGGTGTTTAGAACGAAGGGTGAGTGATGCACAACGGCCGCTCGATAAAAAAAAAAATGTGTGGCCTGTTGCGTCGCGCTGAAACACTGGGGCGCTAGCATGAACGCTGTGTTGACAGTTCCGTCAGCGTTGGCGCTAGTAGGCGTGCAGCCACGCGCACTTAGCACAAGAAAGAGAAGAAAAAAAAACAGGGTCGTGACGTATGCAAGACTTTGCATCCCGCCATATATGGGCATGCCGAAGAGCCGCTGCGTTTCATGTTGTTCACAGAGGACATCGCAGTTGAAGGTGACCAAGGAACTACTGAGGTTTCTAAGAAAAACGAACTTGGACAAGCGGCTCTGACAGCGATGTCGCGTCCCACATTAGCGGGATAGACTGTCAATGACATTGTCAGTATGTGTGCTGTGTTATGTGCTATCTTTCTCTCTCTTTCCACTCTTTCCCCTCCCTCTTTCAATCTCCCCCCATCCCCTTCCCACGTGCAGGGTAGCAAACCGGTTATCCTGGACTGGTTAACCTCCCTGCCTTTCCTTCTCTACCATTTCTTCTCTCTCTCTTGAACGAGAGTAAAGGATGTCAACATCTGGTATCACGAATTTCCGTGTGACACTGAATGGTGTCAAATATCCTTATAATAAAATAAGACATCATTGTTTCCAAATAAAATAGTGCATCCAGGTGAGCGTTGATGACATGATCAGAAATAATATTTGCCAAGAGTCCGAGGCTCTCAAGAAAACCTTGCTCCATGCCCGCAATACAAAATCATTCGAGCGTTATTTAAACCACCTTTGTGCGACCTCGTGCGGAGACAAGCATCAAGGCACCCTAGTGCAGAAGAGTACCCTAGTGCGACCTAGAGTTACTGTATATACCCGTCTTGTGGCGCCACAGCGGCAACAAGTTCAATCAGGCAGCGCCTGCTGTTTTCTGGGCACGCAACGGGCCACTCTCTTTTAGGGGCGAAGCTCCTTAGGGTGTGGGTCGTTCCCTCCTCTGGAGTAGTAGTAGTAGTAGTATTGTTACGTCTACGAAAGGGTTTATTCAGGCGCGACGTAACGTTAGACTCGAAGGAAGGTGTTGAATGAGCGCGCACTGAAGACCTTTTCTAACTAGCCGAACATCCTCTTCTTCACTAACCTCCCTGTTCCCCGCTACACAGATGCACATACCCAAATCACATACACGGTAACATTTCCCTCCGCGCAGACGAAGCCCACCGGGCGAGTCAAACAGTCTCTCGAGGAATAAAGCGCTTCAAACGCGCAACATGGGCAAGTTCAGTCTTTGCAGACCGACGGCCATTTGAATGGAGAAGCGCTACGCGGTAAGTTAATTCGCTTATACGGTCGATAACAACATAGGGTCCCGCATAGTGCGCCAGAAGTTTTTCGCACAACCCACGTTTTCTAGTTGGCGTCCAGAGCAACACTAGGTCTCCGCGATTGTACGTCACGTCTCAGCGTCGGCGGCAGTGTTGTACACGTTCCTCTAAAACAGGAACGAAAGTTCGTTCCTCGTTCCTTCCCAATTTCGGAACGAGTTCCCGTTACAAGTTCCTCAAATGCAAAAGGAACTCGTTACAGTTACATTTCCAAAATTGGAACGTGTCGTTACATTAACGTTACATTTGAGTTTTTAATAAATATATAGTGTCGGATAATCCTGAGGCGAAATACAGTGAGCAATTTAAAGCTCCCGTTGAACTCCATATATCAAACGAATTTAACATTGCTGACAGCAAGTTGAACATAAGTAAAGAAATCTAAATAAACGCTCCTAGCCAAATTTTTTCGAGACCACCGGCCTTACTAGATACCAGTGTTGTACACGTTCCTCTAAAACAGGAACGAAAGCTCGTTCCTCGTTCCTTGCCAATTTTGGAACGAGTTCCCGTTACAAGTTCCCTTAACCCGAAAGGAACGCGTTCCAGTTCCAATTCGAAAATTGGAACGTGTCGTTACATTATCGTTACATTGATATTTTTCAATCAATTATCACCAAACAATCCTGAGGCGAAACAAAGTTAGCAATTTAATACTCATATAGAACTGCATATACTATGCGAACTCGAATATCGCTGACAGGACAGCATATTATCTGGAGATGAAAAGACGCAACAAGACGAATATTTTTAAAGTAGCACCGCACATACTTCCGACTTGTCTAACTGCAACTTTGGTGCTCGTCTATAACTAATGCAACGAGCATGAAAGGTTCCCCTTCAATCTTCAAACGTGCAATTAGGAGATGGCGCTTCAGAAGTGCAAATAAAAAGTTACTCACAAGCATCACATATGCTCTGGGGGTGCGTTCAGTCAAGCCCAGATTCCACTATGGCCAGGTGGGAGGCGGCCATCCGCAGCCCGCTCCTGGCAGATCAGCTTTGGGCTGTCCAGCAGGCCCGCGAAGCGGCCGACAGGCTTGGCCTGGCGGTCCCGACGTGGGAGTTGCCCGCTGCGCGCTAGAGCGCGTCCCGCAGGACCTGAATAAAGTTATTTCAATCAATCAATCAATATAACTAAATTTATTGCACTCGAAACTGGATTGAAATGAACAATACATAGAGATTTAATGAATGCTGCACTATAATAGGGGGGGAAAACATTGAGAATACATATTTGAACTTAGCAAAATTCCTTGTTCGAACTCAACAGGAGCTGCATTTCAATGTTGCTGTCCGACAGACGGACCCGCTTTTTCGTAAGCACTTCGTTGGCAATATTGAATAGCCGTTCCACCGAAGCGCTCGAAGGTACTGCCGTGTTTTATTTGAGGAAAAGCTTCTTCAGACCCTCAAAGTTCCTCCTTTGTGACAGGGGGTAGTCACCTGGTACCAGCAGGTACCTCGACAGCTCATCCTGTATTTCAGCTGGAAGGGTTTGGAGCCCGAACGAGAAGAAATCTTCAGGCGCGGACGAGGTGGTAACATCCGCCCTGGCTGGTTGGGTCACCGTAGCTAGCTCTGTCCTGATGTTCATGCTCGCCTGGTCTCGCATAGAACTGTCTGGCATCCATGAGAGCTTGAACTTTGGTATCAAACAGCTGGCGACAACCAGCTCACGTTTTCCTCTGAGGTGTCCAAACCTGCAATCCCGGATAATTAATTAGAAAAAGAACCTACTTAAACTGTGATGCTGACATCGCTTACCTCTTTTCAATCCCCTCGAGAACAGCGCTTTGTACTCCCGATTTGTTCGGGAGGACTTTGTACTCCCGAACAAGTCTGAACCCAGTTGCGAGCGGCCTTTGCAGGCACCAGAAACCCGAGAGGAAGGTGCAGAGGCAGCATGAATAGGCTGAAGGGAAACCTACTGAGGTTTATTTTACATTATTTACATGGCGAGCATCTCGTTACAAGGCGATGATTTCGGTACATCGTGACCATCTCGCGTCTAAGGCATTAAAGGGACCCTGAAACGGTTATTTGAAGCTTTGTCAGTGTTTAGACTAGAGCATCATCGAACCATTGGCACCAAAAATTTAGCGGCACGCCGTGTACCAAGGCGGCTACGGACAATTATATCATACCCTCCTTCTCACCCCTGGCTTGCCTCCTCAACTCATGAGACACGCTGGCATCGCTGGCGATCGCAGAGCTCACGTGAGCACACTCGACGATTTGAGCTTCGCCCAGTGATCACCTCCGAGATTGCACACCGACAGGTTGCATGCATCTCGGAGTCCATAGCCCAGTGCGCCCGGCAGCACGCACGCTGTCTGGCAACAGAGACATCGCGGAGTGGTTGATATCTGCTCCGACAGGTGCCGCCACCCTGCCAGCCAATTTTTCGTGCGCGCACACCGCAGCCCCAGTGACGTCGCCAGCAGCCCCAATGACGTCGTGCCCACACTGCATGTCGTACTCGCAAGGGGTGGTTGAAAACGCGTTGGGCTGAGCCGCAGTGATCTGCAGCGATTCGCAGCTTTACAGCGTTGTAATAAATTACACAGTGTAAGCAGAGAGCTTAAATTAGTCTGTAAATGAGCCTTAGGACTTGGTCTACTGGCCCAATGTGTTTGTACAAAATCGTCAAAACCGTTTCAGGGTCCCTTTAAAGAAGCCCGCGGGGGGCTGATTATAAAGAGTCCCTTTTCCCCAGATCCGTAGATAGGGGAACGGCTCCAATTTGCGCATTCCAATCACAGGACACACGCCCCTTCCGACGGTGCCGCGAACACCCGCCCAGGTGAACGTCCTTGACTTGGGTGTGGCCACCCCACTTGACCTGTGGCAGCAAGTGGCACCAAGGTGTTTGTAGCGAGAGACGAGACGTGAGAGACGTCGTGAAGGCGGCCTACGTGGCCGTGCCGTTGTCTCGCCACTTTATTCAGGAAGACCAAGCGGAGCGACAGCGGCTGCCAGCGTCCGAACAGCCAGGTCCCGTGAGCGCGTTCTGACCAGCTCGCGCCTCGAGCTCAGCTTGAGCGGCGCGAGAGGCGCGGCGCGGTGGCTAGGAAATGATGATGATGATGTAGGGTGATGATGATGGCGCTACAGTGTTCCTTCCTTGACGTGAGAAGGCCGCTGATAGATGGGTCCCACGCTCGTATTACCGGGCGCATCAAAAGCGTCCGCCGCCTCGAAATAACTCGCCACTCAATTAGCGACGCGGATTGTCACCCATACTGACACTCGTTGTCCCATCAAGGAAGATGTCGCAACCGGAAACAATTTCGATCGGTATTCCAAACATGCAAAGAACTGAATTTCGAATTTTTTTTTAATTTTACCCTACCCTGTGTCTTTAAATAACGCTTCATTTATTGCCTCACGTCTTCTCCGTGACTATGACGTGGTTCCAACACGCCACATCGTCATTTCACGTGCACCTGCGTATGAGGAAAGGGAGGGGGGGGGGGGGGGTGTCGCTTAACGTTCGTCGCAAGCTGGCGCGGCACGGACGAAGATGGCTTGTTCCCACGGGACCGCGGCCTACGTGCGTTGGTGCAGAGAAAAGGCTTCACCGAAAGTCTGTAGACTGACTAATCCCTCTGTGGGAAGAAAGGTTGCACAAGATAGCAGCACCAGTCAACAGGCAAACCGGCCACTCTGCACCCGAGGTACGACAACCCCGCATTTCCCTCACTCACAAAAAATATGCACCATGCTCACGTGAAGCTTGAAAGGCAAGCGGGAGTCTTCGCGGCACACGCGGTGGCCCATCCGCTTTGCACGACGTGCGTGCGTGGAACGTTTACAGAAGGAACGCCGTTCCCTCTGCCGTTCCCTCGTATTTGTAACGAGTTCCCGTTACAGTTCCACCGATCCTGAATGGAACGCTGGCGTTCCTCCGTTCCTCCAAAAAGGAACTCGTTCCAGGAACGCCGTTCCTTGGAACGCCGTTCCGTGCAACACTGCTAGATAGATGTAACTGCAACTTTCGTGCTCGTCTATTTCAAGTCCAACACATGTGGCACTTTTTAACGTCGGTCTGCAAAAGCGCAGTCAGGATACTGCACTTCACATATTCAAATAGAAATCTCCACCAATGCACCAAATAACGGAACTTCTTGCACAGGAAATCATCGAAAGGGACTACACTTAGGCGTTTAATGAGTGCTGATTCAATATTTGTGAGCAGAAAATAATGTTAGGATACACATTTGCGTCCCAGGCTCACAGTCAGAGAACATATTTCTGTATATTTCGTCTTCTGTCTTTCTATCTTTTGCTTTCTTTCGTTCCTTTCGTTCTCTGTATTTTTTCTTTCTCTTTTTTTTATATTTTTTTTTCGCTATCTCTCTCTCTGTGTCTCTCTGTACGTTCGCTCGCCTTGTATCTTTTTTTTTTTCTTTGTCTGTATATACTCGTTTTCCCCTCCTCCTCACCATCACTTCTCTTTCCATCCCTTAATATACTGTACTCTACAAAGATATGCTATACACTTCTAGCGTGCGCTCATGTTCCAGAAAAACGCATAGCCAGTAATTTACTCAATATCCTACTTGATTAGTATATGGTCACTCAGCTAAAAGATGTATACAAGCAAATGTAAAGTCAGCCAGAATGGTATATTGCGTTGGTGAGGTGTATATCCTTACCACCGTTCTAGTGTAGAATGCGAAATGGCGGTTCTTTGATGTATTCACTCCAGAGATGAATGCGAATTCTTCAGTACTATGTGTTCATCGTTGCGTCGCGATACGAGCAAAATGAACATATTAGTCCTCTGTCTGTATTGAATTGCTTCAAAGTGCCATGCCTATGTTGAATGAATACCACGAAAGAAAAAAAAACTAGATAGCCGAGTGGTTACGACGCTCGCCTTCAGATCGTGGATTGGCGATGTCGAATATCGCCTCACCGAAAACATTTTGTAGCCAAGAATTTATCTCTTTCTCTATATCCCTTCCTTTCTCTCTCTCTGTACTCGTTCTCTCGCCTCACCAGAGTTATTGCATCCCGTGCCAGACAAATCAGCGTCCGTGTTCTGGGAGAGAAGCAGAAGAGGATGGCGATGACGAAGAGAATGCGTGCCGGTTCATGATGATGATAATTTGCTTTCTACGACACATGGAAACCTCGAGCATAACATCTCTGCTTTAAAAAAAAAATCAGCTGTTCGTCCCGCACGTGGTCAGTCTCGGCGTCTTTTGCTTTCCTGCGCTCCCGGCGGGCGCCTTGAAGTAAAAACCAGGATGCCTCGTATAGTCACGTGATGGGCGAGCGCTGCATTTTCGCGCCTCACACGGTCGCCCATCGACCCTGTTCTGCGTGATGTGCTGCGTGTGTCCGCCAGTTGAATGCCGTGGAACGCTTACAGAAGGAACGCCGTTCCCTCTACCGTTCCTGCTTAAATATAACGAGTTACCGTTACAGTTCCACCGATCCTGAATGGAACGGTGGCGTTCCTCCGTTCCTGCCAAAAGGAACTAGTTCCTGGAACGTCGTTCCTTGGAACGCCGTTCCGTACAACACTGGTCGGCGGTCAAAACGCGCCTTCGAGCCATCTTGCAAAGCAAGAGTACGCAAATAAGCAAGACGTCGGGCTTCTTCTGCACGACAGACGATCTCGGATATACAGGGATCATGGTGGTCCAAAAACGGGAAGACGGTATCGAGGGTACGACGAGGTGGCCGAGCATATAGAAGATAGAACGGACTGTAGCCGGTAGTTTCATGCTGTGCGGTGTTAAATGCATAAGTGATGAAAGGTAGAACGCTGTCCCAATTCTTGTGATCTGATGCGACATACCCAAATCACATACACGGTAACAGTATGTATGTAGCCAGCTCTAGTTTTAAGAATTGCTCACTAGATGGCGTTGTGTGTATATGTCCTTGGAAATAATATCACTAGATGGCGTTAGTGGTTTTCGTATAGTTGACGATTAAAGAGGATAGATGGCGCTGTTATAATTGGGATCGTCGGGCCGACGCGGTACTCGGAGTCGAGCACTGGAGGTGGACTCCATCGTGATCAACGGTGAGGTGAACTTCACCAGAGAGGAGGTAGTCAGCTCCACAGTGCTCTCGTGTGAGTCGCATGCAAAACCAGGGCAGCCGGTATCTGCGGAGCATGCGGCGGCTCCGGTACTCACAGCGGCACGACCCATAGCCAAGGACGCGTGGCTTTCACAACTCACAGCAGCGTTCTGTGGCGATGCATGCGGAGGCGAGGCGTTGCGTCGAGCACTGGTGTGGACTTCGGCGTCTTAGTAGGTGGCACCGTCTTCCTCTGTCGTGGAACGCGAACTGGCGTTTTCGCTGAGGCTGGGAGCGCCCGGAACATAAGTCGGCGACGCTCGTGCCCAGCTCACGATCGAACACGCAGGATCATGCAAAGACGCGACACGTGTTGTCACGTCTTTGTATGATCGAGTCGGCAATGTACGGGGGGTATTCACGGTTACCCGAATGATCCCTCCGAGCTTCGCCCACTCACCATCATTCACTTCGTAGGAAATGCTGTGATTTTTTTTTCAATCGAGTTGCCATGCATTACTTTACTATGGGAGGGCAGAAGGACCGTCCCGAAGTGGTACTACAAATGAGGCTTGAACAACCCCGAAGATTGCCGTCGCTGAACATCATGAAGGGGAACAGAGTGAAAAACGAGGACAAAAAAGGCACGCAAACAACCACACGTAGCGCTCCTCGTTTTTTGCGCTGCTTTCCTACAAGATCCTCAACCATCTAGCCGACAAGTTCACCATTCGTGAGATCCCTGACGCAGCTTCTCTTCTTTTATTTCACCCTCCTTCGGGTCAGTCACGGATCTCGTCAATCGGATTCATTCCAGAGGGAAAATGTGTCACGCGCTGTGTAGTACGTGCAGACAACCTGTGTCACGTCAGTGTCCGAGACCGCCAGCCGCAACGCCGAGGTCCATCATTCACGAAGACTGACCTCTCCATGTTGACTGCTTTGCAAGATACAGATCACTGCCAATGAACGCCAACAGTGTCGCGACAAGCATTCGCTAATGCTGCAGTGCGCCGGGCGCGAAATTTCCCTCAATCTCCACGTTACATGTCAACACGGCGCTGCAAACAGAACATCGGCTGAAGAACATCGGCAGCCGTGATGACACCATCATCACGAATGTGACGACTGCACAGCAGCGCCCCGCAAAATTGCACATGAACAAAGCTTCGCAGCATCCCGCGTCGAAAGCTTGCGAAAGTAATCAATTCATATTGGAATACGAAAAGACGCTTACCATAGAGCAGGGGTCTCAAACTCACCCCAGCCAGCGGGCCGCAGTCACGCAATTTTGTCCCGCAAGGGCCGGAGCAGCGAAGGAGCGGGAGGGGGGGGGGGGGGGAGGGGGGGGGGGTTGTACAGTTTGCTAGAAAAAGCTGCCATTTGAAAGAAAACGTTCCCGTTTCTCATATACAGGTCATTTCTGAAGTAGATGTGGTGCCAGGATTCCAACATGTGGCTACCGATCCCCCACGTGACTCAAATCTGGGCGCCGGTTGGGAAATATGAGTTGTGTTTCACGGTTGTTTCAAAACAATGTGAACGCATGGGATGCATCACGGCGACAATGCCTTAAACCAGTCAGGCCTGCGTTGCTCACGACCATACTTATAAGAAAATTTTTAAAAAATGTGGGGCGCAGACAGTTATGTGCGGGCCGCGGGCTGCGTGTTTGAGACCCCCTGCCATAGAGGAAGGATGGTACGCGTCTG
Organism: Rhipicephalus appendiculatus; assembly: GCA_030522465.1. NCBI lineage: Eukaryota > Metazoa > Arthropoda > Arachnida > Ixodida > Ixodidae > Rhipicephalus > Rhipicephalus appendiculatus. The sequence continues at coordinate 47,224 of JALIZH010016614.1, forward strand.
TTCTGTTCTATCCTTCCTCGATGGTACGCGTCTTTCTGCATACCAGTAAGCATGTACCAACTAGCCCGAGAACAAGGTTTATATGCTATCCGTTCACACAGTTCCCTCCCAGTGAGATTCAGTACTTTGTAATTTCCTTTCTGCAGCAAGCGTCTCCCAGAAACTGGCTCACATAACAAGGATTAATGATATATCTCTGTTTACGAATTATCATTGTTACACTTAAAAACAAATGATTTGTTTCCTCTGATGATATATTAGATGCGAAGCATCTTATGCTCGGGGCTCTGTCCCTCCCGCGTCCCCCCGTCCCCCCGTCCCCCCGTCCCGCGTCCGTCCACTTTCATGAAGTAGGGAAGCACCCATTATGCGAACCAGAACACTGTAGTAATATGAAGGCCGTCAACCCTAACACAGTCATCAGAGTCATGGACCAAGAACACAGAGAGGCTGCTTAGCAATGGCTAGGCAGGTGGTGTCTGTCGCCCAGGTTGACCCCATTCCTTGAGTCATGGCCGAGAGCACAGAGAGGCTGCTTAGCAGTGGCTAGGCAGGTGGTGTCTGTCTCCCAGGTTGACCCCATTCCTTAATCTTGCTTGCATGTGTTTGGAGGGGGGCTTAGTCTGTCCCGCGTCCCACAGCGCATGCGCGTGCCGTCCCCCCTCTCTCTCCTACGCTCACCCCCTTTCTCTCCTCTAGGAATCGTCTACTCTACGGAGCGGCCCCCCGCGTCCTCTCCCCCCTCTCTCAGTCACGTAAGAGGGTAGGGGGGCGCATAATCTTCCCCATACATTGACTTAGTTAGGGGAGGGGGCCGCTGCCATGAACCTTTCCTCCCCCCCCCCCATTTGATAGGGAACCCTACGCACACTTATGGTTGTGACTAAACGAAAATCTCCTCGCTCTCGTAAACAGTATTCAAAACGTAGACTCAAAGGCGCATAGCCCTAAACGACTCCGCCTTTGTAAGTAACCAGCCGTTCGCTCTAAACGTCCCATCCATGTTGAAGCTACATAGGCTCATTTCCAACCCACGCTCAAATTGAACTTTCATGCAACAGGACGCAATTACTTTTGTTGACGGCAGTGTTATCACCTTTGAAGCGTACGTCATGGGAATTTCATCTTGGCCTAGTTATGTGTTGCTTACTGTATGACATTCTGTCGCTAGTAAAAACCACACACACACACACACACACACACACACACACACACACACACACACACACACACACACACACACACACACACACACACACACACACACACACACACACACACACACACACATACACACACACACAAACACGAGAGACACGAACACGACGACATGGGCGGCCATGTCGTCGTGTTCGTGTCTCTCTTGTGTGTGTGGCTTTTACTAGCGGCAGAATGTCATACAGTAAGCATAAGTCGTTCGACAAAGGAAGACATAATCCGAGGTGAAATATCCTTGTGGGCGTCAAACACTTAGCACCTGTTTAGAGTGGTAGGTGCCTCACATGTCACTAACAAAAGTTCCGCACTCAAGGCACTTTTCACAGCACCGACCAATGTTTTCTTGTGCAGGCAAACAACGAATTGGTAAATTCATACGATAATGCAAAGCATGGACTTACTTTCTCAGTCCCCAAACGGCAGTCTGTCTGCTGCAAACAAGAGAGAAAGTTGCAAAGTTGATTCAGGACATTGTAAAGCAACAAGAAAATATCCGTCCATCCATTACAGTAAAGGACGAGAGCATTCTGGGAGTGCTGGACTGGTTGGCACTCCATAACAAGCTATGCTTAGAGCAATGATAAAAAGAAAATGGTAAAATACGGGAATGGGGTCGTCACCAGCGCGTCTAAGATTAAGAGATAAAACAGATAAATTAGAACGCTCAGAAAACGACGTCATAAGACACGAAGATGACTATTTGACGTCCCTCAGATGTAAAGGGATGTCATTAAACTATCATTGCCAACCACAACGGGTGAACCACGAAAGCATCACGTCACCTGTTAACATATACAAGACCAAAGATGTTTCTCAGCTTACGCAAGCAGCTAACGTGGTGGCTTGGGCGAGTTGGTTTTTAGCGCTGTCTTTAGCGCTGTTTTTAAGTGAATTACGCAAGCAAAAATTTTCAAACAGCCTTCGTTAAAGCTGGCTTCGCCACGCTATGACTCCACGTGAGGTGAAGCCCACCTATGTGAACTTCGTTTTATCGGAATGAACCGGAATGTTAATGACCGCGACCACGAGCCATTCAGTATTCCGTCATATCTTCTCTAACACTGCCAATATAACTTCGTGTACTAATTACCTGTATAATTAGCTCACCGTATGTAAGTCAGATTTCAGGGGGTCTAAGACAAAGCACGTTATTAATACACTAAATGAACTCTGCCCTAAAACGAACCATTCATTCGTGCTTGACGCGCTAGATCCAGCGTAGTCAACTGCTTGCATACTTTTGTGGGTGTAATATACGTAAAGTACCACGTGACCATTTGCGCACGTGCCGCACAACAGCTCATTTCGGAGATTTGAGCGAACCAACTCTGCAGATAGCCCAGGCCCGCAGCCAGGAATTTTTTCCGGGGGGGGGGGGGGGGGGGGCACTTGTTGAAAGTCTTCAAAAACACCCATTTTTATTATTTTTCCTCGGTAAAACACCCCCCTCCATCCGAATTTCGGGGGGGGCCCCCCCTGGCTACGGGCCTGAGATAGCCTCACGTGACCATTTTTTTTTTCAGAGGCCCGATGACAGCTAAGTCTATGTAACAGATGGTAACTGCCAGCCCTGGAAATAAAAATATCCCTTTATTCCAATAAAACAATCATTCATGAACCCTTAATCAAGTGTCTACATAAGGGTTTATTTTGCCATTGCGAAAATAAATCCGAGCAGAGCAGATTTCGTTTTGGCCTAAAGGAAGGAACAGGAGAGAAAAGAAAGGCAGGGGTGTTAACCAGTCTAGAAAAAAAACTTCCCCATCTCCCACTAAAGTAAATCATGTGTGGATGCGAAGCAGCGGGGAGATAATCAGCTTGAGCGGGAGGAACGTCGCCGCTCTTATTTCACGGCAGCGGTCCGGGCGCTCATCGCGGCGCTGCACAGGAGAGAGAATGAGGCGCGCGCGCTCCGTCATTTTCATGCCGCGGAACCTACCGTGGCGCCCCCCAGCGGTGTATGCAGCTGTCACACCACCTGTCGTGCGCGCCGCTCCATAGACGATTCCTAGAGGACAGGACGGGGGGGGACCGTAGGAGAGGAGAGAGAGGGGACGTGCATGCGCTGTGGGACGCCGGAGCCGCTCCGTAGAGTAGAGGATTCCTAGAGGAGAGAGGGGGGAGAGGACGCGCATACGCTGTGGGGATGTGGGACCCGGGCGCCGCTCCGTAGAGTAGATGATTCCTAGAGTAGAGAATGGGGTGAGCGTAGGAGAGGATAGGGGAGGGGACGCGGGGGGCCGCTCCGCAGAGTAGAGGATTCCTAGAGGAGAGGAAGGGGGGTGAGCGTAGGAGAGAGAGGGGGGAGGGGACGCGCATGCGCTGTGGGACGCAGGAAGGACTAAGCCCCCTCGAAACACATGCAAGCAAGATCAAGGAATGGGGTCAACCTGGGCGACAGACACCACCTGCCCAGCCATTGCTAAGCAGCCTCTCCGTGCTCTCGGCCATGATTCTGATGACTGTGATAGTGGTTGACGGCCTTCATATTACTACAGTGTTCTGGTTCGCATAATGGGTGCTTCCCTACTTCATGAAAGTGGCCGGACGCGGAACGCGGAACGCGGGACGCGGGACGGGGGACGCGGGACGCGGGACGGGGGACGCGGGACGCGGGACGCGGGAGGGACGGACAGAGCCGCGAGCATAAGATGCTTCGCATCTAAAAATCACAGCATATCCACGGAGTGAATGATGATGAGTGGGCGAAGCTCCGGAGGTTCATCGGTAAACCGTGAATCTTCTGTGAAATTCGCCCAGTACATCATCAAAGACGTGACAAACACTGTGTGTATAGATACAAGAAATTTATATTTTATTCGTGAGCCGTGATTTTCCGTTTTGTTTTCGTTTCTTCGTAGGTCGTGGTTACCGTTTACATAAGCCGTGGCTTCCGTTCCCCCTTCATTATAACGGCTTTATGGTCGGTGAAATGGTGGGAGAGCGGTTCCTGGATGGGTCGTAGTGGAAAGTTTGCAAAGACGAGATCGATGCAGGTTCCTCGGATAGTGGTTGGTTGCATGTGGTCAAACGATATGCATGTGAGACCATATCGCGATGCCATGTGTTTTATAAGCCAACTGTTTTCATTGATGTCAACATTAAAGTCACCCACCAGTAGGGTAACGGGACACGCTTATTCTTCATTGTCATCGTTATGACGCATAGTGGGTACATTCCATGTGCTGTGCCGTGATGGCAGCGTCATCGTCATCGCACAGGGGTAGCTACGACAACGACTCGGAACGAGCCTATGCCCTAAGGAGCTTCACCCCTAAAAATTGGTTTGCTACCCTAGACTGGGGAAAGGGATATGAGAGTTGGAAAGTGAGAAGTAGAGAGAAAGAGAAAAAAGGAGAGGGGGGAGGACGCGCGCACGAAGTCCCATTCTTCACATTCGCAATATCACCATTCGTATCATTAGGTATTACAACCACCGGTGCAAGTCTGTTGACTTCAACAATTTGCGCAGTGCCTTCGTGGCCTTCATTCGCGATGACCTCTCAGGAAGACATTCTAACATGGTTGCCGCCGTCAGCGGTATGTGGTCTATGCGAGCTGGAGTGAGCGCGAGTAATTGTCTCTGCTCAATATAGGGAGGACAGTCGCAGAATATGTGTTGTAATGTTTCCTCGCTACCACAGTTGTCACAAAGAGCATTGTCAGCCATTCCAATGCGAAAGGAAGATGTCTTCGTGAAAACCACTCCTAGCCATAAACGGCAAAGCAGAGTGGCCTCTTTCCGGCAGAGTCCAGTAGGTGTCTGAAGGCGAAGTTAAGTGTTCGGTCAGTGGTGGTGCTGGTTGTTCAGTCTAATTGCTGTATGCCAAGCGGAGAGATTAACTTCTTTTGCGGCCACTCGAAGTTGGCTAGCAGCATCAGTCCTTGATAGGGTTCTCCACACTGTCTCCATAAAAAGCTGATCGAGCAGCATTGTCGGCGTGTTCATGCCTACGACAGCGCAGTGACTTGGCAGCCGCTGAAATGTTACACGACGTCCTGTCTAGAATAAAGTATGGAGGAGATACCTAATCTCGAAGACCAATTGTTCGTATGGTCTGTGCCGCAGGGCTGATAACAAAGATTGTAAGGCTGCCTTCTAGTCACTGAATATTGACTATCGTTGAGGCTGTTGGCGATTCACCAGCACATTGAGTCCAACATATTGTTGTCTGTAAAGCCGGTCCGTCTTCATTTTATGTCAGAGTTTAGTAAATCCCAGCTGCAAAGTGGCATTGCTAGTTCTAGCATTTCTGCGAAAAACAGGTGGCTTCACAAGTGTTAGACATCATTTTCCTCATTAAAATAAGTGCCCCAAAATACAGTACTAAGTAGTTAATTAGTCAATCTCTTAAATTAAACACCCGACCCAGCCCCTGGAGTAGCATGTCAGGCGAAAATCCAGGCAAACATCTCCAGCTCTTCATTAATATATATATATATATATATATATATATATATATATATATATATATATATATATATATATAAAAACTTGTTCATGCCTACGGTGTCGTAGGCATGAACAAGACTACAATACTGCTCGATCAGCTTTTTACCGTCCGCCTGCCCAGTTTTTCTTCCTAGATGTACAGACCGAATCGGGCTATTTTTTTCTGCATGCGGTTTTTAGAAGTTTTCTTTGAACGAAACACCCACACATGCACTTTGAGAATGTACAGATAAATGAAGAAAAAATGAAATAATGCAATAATTAAGGAGTTAATCAGCAGGGGAAAAAACGCAAAGGAAAATGTTTCGACCCGAACATGGAAAGGAACTGGCGTTGGATGTCCTACGAAAATTTCATAAAAATATGGATAAGACATAGATAAAACACGGATGCAACTAGAATAGTACGTGTCAACGTACAACGACCTATGTGGAGCTGGCAACGAGAGTAGATAGTTTTATAGCACCCCGACATGACTCAATAAGTTGTACGCATGCTCTCTTCTTCGGCTCGATTTAACGCAAGACTACGTAAGGCGCCCAAAGCAGTTGTGTAGTAAAGGGGGTGGATTGAGGAGTCCCCTGCCGCCACCATTTTTGACATTTTGTATAAGTACATACAGGCGCACACATACAAACATATGCTCGAGCATACATGAAAACAGACATACCCTCCCTCCTCCTCCTATACCCCCCCCCCCCCCCCCCAAATAAATTCCTGGTTACGCCTCTGACCCAGATCATTACGTCTGTATGCACACAAAGGATACGCTGCGTACTTTCTGCTGGCCTACGTTGCAAATATGTGGGCAAAAAAGGTTATTAAATTTAAAATCGTATTACTCAAATAGAAAAAGAACCGTTGCGCGTGCTTGCACAGAAGCACGATAGCTGGCGCCACTTCCGCCTCTGGGCCGTTAGAGGCGAGTACTGGCACGAGTGAACAGAGTTGTGGCGCGAAGCAGCTGCAGGTGTTCTAGAAGCAAAGAAATTTGTGCTCATCTTAGTTTCGAGTGCCCTACCTCCCAGTCGCCCTGATAAGTAATTGCGAATGAAGGCGACGAAGGCATGGTTAAAATTCTCGAAGGAAACAAACAGACTTGCACATGCGGTTAAGGGCCATTTTAGACTAAACAGAGCACAAGCGGTCACACTTAGACAATTACAGACACAGTCTTATTACTCACTGCCACAGACAAAAGAATGGTACGACATAAAAGATATGGATGCTATTTGCAAGGCATGCAAGAAAGAAGTATGCACGCTTGAGCATATGCTCTGAGAGTGTGGGTCGCTTGGCCCTGGCATTTCCCGGGAACGGTTTACAGGGCTGATAAAGTCACACGACCATATCCCCCAAGTCCTGGCTGTCCAGTACGCCCATGACAGGGCTAGGAGGCTTGACCTCCCGGTCCCGACGTGGGATTAGCCAGGCAGGTGGCAACACCCTGTACAGGACGTCGGTAAAGTTCTTTCCATCCATCCATCCATCCAATAAAGATGCCGTGACTATGAGTGTGAGTTTGCGTGTGTGCTACCCCTCTCCCTTTATCTCCCTCTCTTTCCGTATACCCCTTTCAAACTCTCCAATCCCTTTCCCCAGTGTAGGATACCATACTGGTTTTTCCAAGCTGGTTAACATTCTTGCCTTTACTCTCTTTTATGTTCCTCCTAAAGGAACCCGATATCCAAATATGTCAAGTAGTGCTGATGAGAGGTCGTTGAAGAGGAATGTCGCTTGAGGCAACGCCTCGGCAAGGAGAGCTGTCTTTGTCAGGGTAATCAACTTGGCAACCGTAATATTGTTACCTGCGCACAATGAAGAAAAATGTCTCGCTTGCGAATCAGTTAGCCGACATCGCGATTGCTGGCACATGTCGTGATTCTATTGCACATAGGTCGCATTTCACAGCTGAAGTCCAAGAAGCTTGCGTCCTTACCATTGCAAAGTTCTCCTTTCTGACGGCGGCCATCAGTGCAATCATTCTTTCACGTATACGAAGAATTGGATAAACCATATATACATGGTTTATCCAATTCGGGCTACCTAAATCGTACATTAAAAGATGCTCCACGCGAAACAAAATTGCTAACGTATAAATCACTCATCCGTCCCATCCTCGAATATGCCTGCCCCGTATGGAACCCATATAAAAAATCGGACATAAGCACACTAGAATCTGTTCAGAAGAAAGCCATCCGTTTCATTTTCCGCCGTTACGACTGGAATTTCTCACCCTCCTCTCACCTTGCTACGTTAGGACTACAAACCCTGTCCGAGCGACGCGATCTGGAATGCCTAAAGTTGCTGCATATTCTTGTTAATACCCCACGCTACACATTAACTAACGAATATCTGTCTCCTGATAAACTGAAACCCACAAGGAATAGCCACAAGCTCAACCTGACAACGTTCCATCCACGTACTAACCTATTTAAATTCAGCTTCTTTCCGCACACTATTGAAAAATGGAATGTATTGCCTGGGTCAACTAGATCATTGCCTGTAGAAGATTTTTTGCATGAATGTATTGATTCGCGATTGGTTTATTAAGAGTTGTATTCTTGTTTGTTTTTTCTGTTTCTTTTTTTTTTCACTTGCTTGCAGTGTTGCATTGCCTTTCTGTTTGTATGCTCATGTAGAGAAAACCCACTCCTGCGATAGCCCAAATTGGGCTGCAGTATGTAAAAAATAAAAATAAATAAATAAATATGTTCTAATTCGGATCTTTTTCGCTCTCTTCTCGTGTATGCGAATCGTATGCCCCTGTCAAATTCCGGACATAAGCGATGTGCTTTTTTTGTCTTGATTTGTTCATACATGCCGTTTTGTAATGTTTAACTAGTGAACAATTACTGGAGCAGCCGAGCGGATACACAGCTTTTCTATGGTTCACGGGCATTCGGTGCTAATCAAGGTAATACGAGCAGCCTTTCTTTTTTCTCCATTTTCCCCTTCCCGACACTGTATTTGATTACGTGGAAATAAAGCACGTCATAAGAAATTGTATACCTATACCAGAAACCCACACCGCAGGAAAAAGGACAGTTTTCTTAGGCCGGTTTGGGCTTGGTGTCAGGGTGGCTGTATACTTCCTTTTTGCCCAACATTTCCTGGCGGCTGCGCTTCGCGCGAAGACTCGCGCTGTCGGACGTCACATTAAATCTCATCAATTTTTTTCCTCCCCCCTTTCCTTTACCTCCTCATTATCTCTACTTCCCCTTACCCCATTCCTGTGCCGTCCTGTTGAGGTGTCCTCGTAAGGAGAGACAGTTACGGGGCGGTCACTTTTCTCTTCTTTTCCCTTTTTATATAACCACTTACTGCTTCGGGTGAAATAATTGGCGACCCATGCACGAGTGGTGCGAAGACTGAGAAAATAATGTAGCTGGTGGTGCTCCCCCTGCTCATTTCTCTACTTCTCACCCTCACTTTACCTTCCCACCCCCTTGCTACACAATACTACACATGACTACGCTATGCTTCACCATCTCCCCCCCCTCCTTTCCATCCATCTCACTCCTCTTCACTTTGCAACCACCTTGTTATATTACACTATAGCAAAGGGTGGGAAAGGGAAGTGGATATGTTATGCTAGAAGCTGCTTAGCACATACTAAACTGTACTATACATGGCTATGCCATGCTTTACCCTCTTCCCTCCTCTCTTCCTTTCTCTTCACATAACTCCTCTTCACCCTCACCTCCCTCTCCCACCCCCCTTGCTATACTATAACATACATGGCTATGCCATGCTAAGAGCTGCTTGGCACATATCCGCTTTCAGAGG
>JALIZH010016615.1:0-27081 GCA_030522465.1 Rhipicephalus appendiculatus
CGGATAGCTGTGGCAGGAAGCATGTATACATACTGCTTCTTGCCAAGTAAACAGTGGACACCTAGCTGCTCTGAACGCACAAAGAGGAGGTTTATTCTGCCAAACTGTACGGATATACTGTTCGCATCCCGGCTCATCTGCAAAGAGAAGAAACAAAAAAGATCAGGACAACTGAACCAAAAGAAAGAAGGCAATCTGTGCCATAATTGAATTTTCCATGTACCTTGCAAAATCAAACGACCCACACAACAGCATGTTCTGAGTTTTGATGCATCCACAGCATGCTCAAACTCATAAAAGAAGACAGGGCATGTGTCTCTAAAACTCTTGCACCAGTGAATAAATGTAGTGTTCGCAGAAAAAAAAGACAAATGACTTCTGCGCAGACGACATTCCAGCCACGAAGTGCTGGGCACTGTTGCGTAGATTATACCTCGGTATGCTTGGATAGTATGTTGGCATGCATGGGAAACATCTCAGCAACAGAACCCAAAGCTACGCAGCGCAAGCATCAATCAAATGTTTCAGGACACGTTGCGGAGCGTTCGTGTTAAGCTTGCTCACGATTGTACAGGCATCTAACTACACGGGCATAAGTCAGAGTGCACTTTACATTCTGTAGTACCTTTGAAGTACTTCTGAAACCAAATGACTCATTAAAATGAGGCTGAGAAACAAAAAAAAACAGAATGAATGTCCAAAAAAAACGAGATAATGTAGTGCCACACTAGCCCTAGCTATGGAATATAAAATGAAGGCCTAAATGCTGCCATTACACAGTAACACTCAGGCTCCTAGCAATGTTTTTGCAGTATGCTAACGAAGGCAATGGTGCTTAATGAATGGAAGCTCTTGTTTCCCATATATCTTAAAAAAGCTAATAAAATCACGTCAAATCTGAAACCCTACTTAAGAGTAACCCTACAAAATAAAACTCCACCTCAGAACAGAGAAAACTGAAGCTGATCTCTTTTGTACTCATCCATGGTACTCTTTTGTCTAGATTCGCACAAAACATCGCACAGTTATGGAGGCCCTTGGCAATGAGATCTGATGATACTGAGCATTTTTGTTTTACTAAATTTTATCACTAATGCTAGGTCTTTTCATTTATGTAGTTCATATTTACAACTAAAATGAGGCTTTAAATACCACCCACAAAGCAAAGGACTCTCCCGAAAATTAACCTTCACAGAAAAAAGCAAACTTTTCATCCTTATTCTGTACATCTCAGCAATACAGATAGGACCAATGCAGCGATAAAGTTGAGTAATGAGCAAAAATTATTTAGACAGTCACAATGTTGCCAACAGCACATATTTAAGACATAGCAACTATTGAAGCTTGCAAACGTGCATTAAAAAGAACAAAAATCCACAGAAGCTCAGATGCCCCTTGCTTTAAACACTGTGCTTCACAGGATGAGGGAGCTTGCATTATGTATATTTCAGTAGAAAAGTTTTTTTTTTGGTGCTTCATAAACAATGGAACTCTGTACACTGAAAAAAGTTAGTCGGACACCTTGATGGGGAAAAAAACGTTTTCACTTGTTTTACCAGTTTTATCATCCTACTTTCACTGAGGAAGGACTCAAAAATGTATGATAAAAAAGCAAATCACAAAGGCATCTCAATGAGAGACAGTGACACAAGAAATCAGGTTCTATTGAGTTATTTTTTGTCCATCTTTGAGTGGCTGTCCCACATGCAAGCGCAGTCGGCTGCAGCCATTAACAGAACATAGCCTCAGGCATGCTTTCACCGACTTCTCTTTACTAATGAAGCTATTGATATCATATATTATTAAAAAAATTTAGTGTACTTTTTGCCACCATTCTGGAAAAAATTTTTTTTGCTGTATGTATTGGGCTTCATTCTGAGGGCAACACACACCACATCTAAGTAAGTTATGTTTCAAATTTGTTGTCTAGGGGGTTGTGTACTGAATGCAGGAAAAAAAGCGACTTTATTCTCCAAAAGGAGCAGTCACGTACTTTTAATGGGGCAATGCAAAGAGAACCAATGAATCACAATGAATTTGACTGCAGTGACAACCACACCACAGAGGCCCGCGAGGCTATAAACATGCTAATGAAATCACTGCCATGGGGGGCGATTTTATTAGCATTGTTACTTAGTTCCCGGGCTCATCGGAAAAAGAAGCTGGCATCATTCAAAGGTGACAAGAGAGTGACAGGATCCGTTCAAGTGACCACTGGGGCAACTTGTAAGCAGCAGAAAGCATGCGACGTCCAAAAAGTGTGAGATTTCTATTGTAGAGACTATTGTAGAGTGCAAAAGCCTTGGTTCTTCATTTGAGCTCAAGTGTGTATATGGTGAGCGCCCTTCTTAAGACATTTCTTTCGGGTACATGTCACACCACGCTGATCCAACCGGCCACATTTTAGGTGACCCAGAACAACAGCGTGAAGTGTACCCAACTGCACGACTGTTTGAACAATATGACAGGCACTTGCTATTACGTACTGTTTCCTATGTTGGAGTTCCTCATAATATAGGTGCGATAAGTCCCTCGAGTGGGTGAGTAAAATAGTAAATAGTGCACATTTAGACTGAAACGGAGAAAGCAACACGACACCACTGCTAACTATAACAAATGATTATTTGAAACCGCAGAAAAATATATATGGACAGAAATAGGTGAAGTGAGTGTGCATGTCACACAGGCATGACTGCAAACCATTTGAAATCGGCACAAAGGAATGAAAGTTCCTTTTCGTGCAAACTAACAGAGGGTGTGAAAACTGTGTGCACAATGTTCAATCATTTCGGCTTGAAATATCTGAGGACTAACTTTTTTTTAATTTTTGACAATCATGTCAACTTCAACAAATTCATTTTGACACCCACATGAGTCAAATTGCATGACTAGAGCCCCGCCTCTGTGTTTTCCTCATTGCCACAGTGCTCTCTCAAATCATCCTTAAGGTATATAGTAGACTGGCCGCTGTAGAACTTACCTCAACTCAACGAGATCAGATACACTGGGTGATCAGGACGTCTATTGAACTTAGATGTGTTTCAGCACATCACTAGTGGCTTCTTCCCAAGCACACCATTTTTGCGATACTACACGCACAAGGATAGGTTTTAACCAATCCAGTATGTGGATAGGTTAAAAACCTATCCACATACTGGATAGGTTTTTTATTTTTTTTTATTGGGTTGGCGCATGCGCAGTGGGGGTGTGGACGGACGGACGGACGGACCGACGGACACCGGACGGACGGACACCGGACGGACGTGAGCATGAGACATTAAAATCTTTCGCCTTAAAACTGACGCCGGCGAGCATACAGAAATGCAGCTCTTGAAGTTACGCCAGCCACACGCGTATTAGTATGCGCCGTATTCCAATAAGCGAGATATTTTTGATTGTGAGCTTGACGCTGATCAGCCGTTTCTGATATGGTAATCTCACCTTTTCTCCAGGTGACTTATCATTTGGCGTTACCTAAAATCGTTCTTGGCCGGATATCAATGCGCGAGTGTCCTTGTTGCCTGTAGCAACTGAAGTGTTGCGCTGCCTTGCACGGGGATAAACCTATTCCTGTCATGAAGGAATTTCCGGCAGCGCAGTGTTTCATCGCGTGTTTGCATACTCCCAGAAGAAAACGATTAGCGCAGTGAAAAAAAAAACCGGCAGGCCTGCGCGGAACTTGCAGCACAGCCACAGCGAAAGCTGGGAGAGCGGCCTTTTTAGAGCCTTTTTTTATACATTCTTGGGGCAACTACAACAACCGCACTTGCATGGTACCCACTACGATATAAATCATCATAATTTTTGTGTAGTGGGGAAACGTCTACCATGCCATTATTCGTCATTTTTCAGAAAAGCGCCGTACCCGCTAAACTCTTGTAACGCATTATGTTTATTTATTTATTTATTTATACATATACCTACAGCGCCCTCTAGGGGCATTGTTGTAGGGGGGTTTACAAATCAAAAGTACATACACGTAAAAGAAAACAAATTGCGCGGTACAAACCAAAGAACAAATCAAGATAGGTGAATCGCAGCATGCAATAGATGCACAAAATACATGGGCTGGACATTTCCGCCTTTGCTAAATGAAAAAAACGTTCACAATAGATGAAAGGAAAAAAAGAAAAAAAAAAGAAAAAAGTGACATTAGGTAACAACATACTCTTTTAAAAGTGAAGGGAACGCTGTGTTAGGTGCGGTTACAATACTTGACGGAAGACTATTCCATTCGTGTATAGTTTTCGGAAAAAAGGTATTTGCGAAAGCACTTGTTCGGCAATTGTACTCGCGTACTTTTAAAGAATGGTCCCGCCGTGATGAGATGTAGGCTGGTGGTTTGATGTATTTATTTTTATCGATTCCGGTTTTGTCATTGATTATGTTGTAGAAAAAGACATAGTCTGATATATTTACGCCTTGAAGACAGTAATGGCCATCCAAGTGCACTGACGATTTCGCTTGACCTTCTGGTGAAGTTGTAATCACCCGTCACAAACCGGGCGGCACGTTTCTGGATGCGCTCCAACGCATCTATATTTACCTTTGTAGCCGGGTCCCAAGCAGTGCAAGCATATTCTAAAATCGGGCGTACATTTGACACGTAAAGAACCTGTTTAAGAACAAAGGGTGCGGTTCTGAAATTGCGTCGCAGGAAGTTCAACACGCGACTGGCTTTAACTGATACCCTGCGAACATGATCATTCCATGATAGTGTGCTATTGATGACAACGCCAAGATACTTATATTCACTTACAATGGACAGTGGAATCTGTTCCATGCAGTAATCTGTAAGAAGGGGCTGCTTTTTCTTGGTGAACCTAACGACACTGCACTTTGACACATTGAGCTTCATTTTCCACGTACGGCACCATGCTATTACTGAGTCGAGGTCTTTCTGCAGTTGTTCGGAATCCTGTGTGCACTTAATTTCACGATATATACAGCAGTCATCTGCGTACAACCTGACTTGACTTTCCACGCATTCAGCAAGATCATTGATATAAATCAAAAACAGAAGCGGGCCCAGAACGGAGCCTTGTGGCACTCCTGACGTGACGTCTACGTGTGACGATGACGCGCTATCGATGATGGTGCATTGTTTCCTACATGAAAGATAAGCTTGTAGCCATGCCAGTGTGTTAGCAGAAATATTAAGGCACGATAATTTCAGTAAAAGGAGCGCGTGCGTAACAGTATCGAAAGCCTTGCTAAAATCTAGGAAAATGCAATCAATTTGGCTACCAGAATTTAACGTAGCGGCGATGTCATGCGTAAATCCAATTAGTTGCGTGTCGCAGGAAAATCCTTTTCGAAAACCATGCTGTGTAGGACAGAAGAAATTGTTAGTCTGAAGGTGCTTTACTAAGTTTGAGTATATAATGTGCTCAAGAGTCTTACAGGACACACACGTTAAAGAAATAGGTCGATAGTTACAGGTACGTGACTTGTCACCACTCTTATAAATGGGAATGACATTCGCTCGTTTCCAATCATCAGGTAATGCACCGTGTGATAAAGATTTCCTGAACACGGCTGTAAGAAATGGGCTAACGGAAAGGGCACAGTTTTTTCAAATGAAATTCGAAATGTGATCTGGCCCTGATGCTGAGTTTGCAGTAAGGTTTTTTAAAAGAGATGCAACACCTTGTTCAGAAATTTCAAACTCAGCCATTTCCGATAACGCCACTGTATTGCAAGTTGTAGTTTCAACCGCTGACGACACCGAAAACACCGACTGAAAGTACTGGTTAAAGCTTTCTGCTTTACTTGTGCTATCGGACAGGTAATTAGTACCATCATGTATATCAGGAATACCACCAGGAACTTTAGTCTTTTTTTTAACGTACTTCCAGACGAGTTTCGGGTTCGTTTTCACCTTATTGCTTAGATCACTTAAGTATGCTCTCTCTGCTTCCCGCAAATCGTTGGTTATCTTCTTACCAAGTTGTTTCATCTGTTTGTATGTTTCAACGTCTGACGTCCGGCAATATTTCCGATAGAGACGATCTCTTCTGTTTATAAGCGCTCGAAGTTGCTTACTCAGCCATGGTTTATCATTTCGGTGTTTGGCGGATATAAGTCGTGATGGTACAAAGGTTTGAGTTAAGGATAACAGTTTTGTCTTCAGAGCATTCCACAAGCCATTCACGTCAGAACACAAGCATAGTTCTTGAAACTCAAGGAAATAGGAGTCTAGTTCCCTTGAAATGGAAGCGTAGTCTCCTTTTTCATATAACAACACTTTTCGTGGCACCGAAGCTCGCTGTTGTGCTACAGCGAAGCACATTTTAACAATGACAACGTCGTGATCACTAATACCTGGTACTGTAACAACAGAGGAAGCAAGCGTTTGATCATTGCAAAAAAAAACAGGTCTAACACATTTGCAGTAGTACTGCACACCCTTGTGGGGGGCTGTCACAAGCTGATATAACTCATGAACATTCACAATTTCTAGGATAGTTCTATGTAGTAGTGACTCACAGTGGACTATTGGCTTTAAAGAGGTCCATGCAACCTCAGGAAGGTTAAAATCACCGGCAACCATTACGTACGTTGTGTCTAGGGTTGACAATATATTATTTAAAGTGAATCAAGGCTGGGGTGCTGAATTGCCAGGGGGGCCTGTAGAAGGAACCAACAGCCACAGTTGAGCCACCACTCAGCATAACCTTACACCACACAGTTTCACACAAGTCACTTTCAGTATGGATACGGACACTACTGATACTGTTATGGATCAGTAGAAAAACACCACCACCGTGAGTCGTACGGTCTTTTCGGTAAACTGCATAGGTCGACGGAAAGAATTCATGATCTTCGATGGTGGTATCGAGCCAAGATTCAGTACCAAAAACTATGTGGGGTTCAGTCATGTCTAATAACGAAAGAAATTCCGTTTTCTTATTTTTTAAACTGCGGCAGTTAATTACAATGCATGCACTTTGTTGATGCTGTGGCTGACGACGATGAAGAATTTTGCCTGAGGCTTTTGTAATGGGTTGGAGCATTGAACGACCCACTCGTTACGCAATTCAATTTGTGTGACGCCCGGTTCTTACTTTACTGTTCTAAAACGCTTAACAACACACGTTAACGCGATTCCTTACCCGACATGAAGCCTGCATAGGGTCAGTTTGCACCGCAGTTTGAAGCAGTGGCGTTTTTCGATGTTCTCCGCTACAAAGGATCAATCGGCTTCAAGCCGAGGTGCTGCTCAGGTTTCTACCAGTAGCAATGAATACCGTATCGTCCTGCCCCGTCTTCCCACTGGTAAGCTCGTCGCTGACTCCGTTTTTCTGCATGCAGACCTCGCTGGTCGTCCATACCGAGCGCAGGACTTTCGAGATACCCTCCGGAATATCATTGACCTTGCTGATGTAACCTCGATTGGACAGTTTCAAATGTCCCATGTTTGGATGGTGACTTGCAGGATAGCGCTAGCAAAAGTGAAGCTCGTAACTTGCGGTGAATTTCTGGTTCGAGGCCGAAGGTGCGTTGTGATAGACCCTGAGCCCACGGAAGTTAAAATGAAACTATTATGGCTCCTTGAACGCTTGGAAGATATTTATGTGCATGAAGCTCTTCAGTCATTCGGAAAGATCAAGTCTATTTCAGCGGAAACTTGGAGAGTATCAGAGATGGAACAGATGCGTACCCTTAATCGAGGTGTCGTACTGACACTCGCTGATGGAGTCCGTGTTTCCGACATTCCACACCTACTCTCGGTCTGCGGTCTGCAAAGTCTAGTGCTGATTCCTGGCAGACCACCGTTATGCCTGCGTTGAAACATAGTAGGACACATTCGTCGACACTGCCGGACACCGCGCTGCGACGATTGTCGGCGGTTTGGACACACGGCTGAAGAATGTGTGGCGACGTACGCCAATAAACTACGCCATCGCATGCGACCACTTGACGATGCTTTGCCAGATTTGCAGGAACACATCATGGATGCAACCGAAGTCCTCGATGCAACTGGGGATCTTCCACGGGCTGTAGCCGCTGAGCCCTGTACTGGTGACAAAGATGAGGGTAATGACTGTGCCGTAGCGGGGAAATCCGAACAAGCGTCGAGAGAAGTCGGTGTCACAGACAGCGGTGAGAAGCAGGTGGTCCCTGCATCTGAGTCTGCGGGCACTCGGAAAGAAAGTCTTGGCTGTAGTGCTGATGCACAAGTACCAGGTGAGAAGATGACTACCAACGATGCGCGAGGATCCCTTGACGCTTCCATAAGTAAACGCCCAGCATCGCCAAACACCGAGACGAGCGAGGAAAGTGACTCGGCGGTGTACCCTCCACAGTCGCGTCGTCGGAAGCCATCAAAGGCAGCAGGCAAGTGCAGACACTCAAGATCAAGGAGGCCGGGTACTGGTGACGGGGGAGCCTTCACGCATCCCTTCTCCACAAGACCAGCGTATGCAACTCTGATAAGAAGTTAGACGCCATGGCGCTGCCTCAGAAAGTCACTTTTGCAACGGTAAACGTGTGTGGACTTCGGTCCAAGCAGAAGCAGCTGCAGCTCCGCCGGTTGCTGTTCAGCCGACACCTTGATTTCGTCGCCGTTCAAGAAACGCAGATCGAGAGTGAAGTGGATACAAAGAGGGCCTTGCGGCCATATCTCTCTGTATTTGATGTGTTTGTGTCGCACGCTGTGGGCCTTTCGGCGGGCTGCCTTTTGTTTCTGAGGAAGAGTTTACCGTATTCTTCCGTAGCATATAGTGTTGACGCAGAGGGGCGGTTGATACAATGAGATTTTATATTGTACGGCTTGCCATGGCGCCTAATCAACGTATATGCATTTAGTGATGCACCACGGCGCACTGATTTCTTTGAAAGTTTGGCTACCTCTTTAGATCCTGAACGTAACATTGTGCTCATGGGCGATTTCAACTGTGTGTGTAATCCATCCGATCGTACCGGGCTTAGCCGCAGTGACAGGAGTGCTGAAGTGCTCTCACTTATAGTTGAAGAGGCGGGACTAGTTGATATAGGAACGCTAAATAGCCTGCCCTCGTATATACACGCACAAGGCGGTACCCACACAGGACTTGATCGCATTTACGTTTCAGCACCTCTTACTTCCCGTGACGTGTCGTGCAAAACAGAACCTATTTCCTTCTCAGATCACTGCATTGTTGTGGGGCAGATAGGTAGCAACACTCGATCTCACTTCAGACCACAGTGGGCACTCTGGAAACTTAACTCCTCAATTGTGAGCGACCAGGAGTTCACTGCTCTCGTCCGCGTAGCAATGAGGAGCTGTTTGTCAGTTGACATGCCTTTGTTTGCCTCTTGGGAATTTTTCAAACAAGAAGTTCGGGCAATAGCTATAGAAATGGGATCTGTGAGGGGCTTTTATAGAAAATTAAAACAAAAGATGCTAAAGCAAAATCTTCATAATCTCTATGAATTTGAGTGTGAGGCACCTGGTTCTTATACAGACGAAATTGCTAATACCAAGAACGCACTCCAGAGGTACGACGCTTTGCGTTACAGAGGTGCCCGTGTTCGATCACGCAATACCCGTACTTTGCATTCAGAGGAACCCACACGTCAAGCCTTACTCGATGAACACAGCAACGCAAAAGCCAAATTTATACCAGATCTTTATTCGAAAGGGTTATTGGTCACTAATTCAAGTGAAATCATGTCAGAATTTGAAAATTATTACAAAGAATTGTTCAGCGCCTCTTCTGAAAACGAAAACGAAGATCTGGTAGCGCAGTTGTTGTCATTTGTGACTCCTCTAACTGACGAGGATTGTGAATTTATTAGTGGGCCAATCACTATACAAGAAATAGATCTTGCCATTGCACAATTACCATTGTCAAAAACGCCAAGACCTGATGGATTGTCGGGCGAGTTTTATAAAACATTTAAATCATTACTGTGCCCTGTACTGCTCGACATTTTAAATGCGAAGCATTTCTTAGCGAACTTCGGCGACTTTGAGCGTATCTATCTATCTATCTAGCCGCCTACGACATTGTCCTCTCCTGGCCGTATCGTTAGTGGGATTTATACCAAATTTGGTATGGCATAACACGACTGTATGACGAACATAAATGGCTGGTCATATCATGAAAATCATGACTAAGTTGTCATGAAAAGTATGATTTACATGCCACGCTCATGGCGCGCTCGCGGCCGTTTCGTTAGCTTGATATATACCAAATTTGGGAGTGAGTGACGTGACTGTATGACGAACATATATTACAGGTGGCAATATGCAAATAATGACGTGCATGTCATGAAAAGTATGATTTACGTGCCACGCTCATGGCGCGCTCGCGGCTGTTACGTTAGCTTGATATACACCAAATTTGGGATTGAGTGACGTGACTGTATGACGAACATAAATGACAAGTCGTAATATGGAAATCATGACTTATCATGTGCGACATGACTTGCATGCCACGCTCATGGCGCGCTTGCGGCCGTTTCGTTAGCTTGATATACACCAAACTTGGTATTGAGTGACGTGATTGTATGACGAACATAAATCACCAAAGGTAATATGGAAATCATGACTTGTCATGTGCGACATGACTTGCATGCCACGCTCATGGCGCGCTCGCGGCCGTTTCGTTAGCTTGATATACACCAAACTTGGTATTGAGTGACGTGACTGTATGACGAACATAAATGACAAGTGGTAATATAGAAATCATGACATATCATGAGCGACATGACTTGCATTCCACGCTCATGGCGCGCTAGCGGCCGTTTCTTTAGCTTGATATACACCAAGTTTGGTATTTAGTGACACGACTGTATAACGAACATAAGTGGTAGGTGGTAACATGAAAACCTTGACATGCATGTCATCTAGAACATTTACATGCCACGCTCATGGTGCGCTTGCGTCCAGTTCGCTAGCTTGATATACACCAAAATTGGTATTGCGCGACGTGACTGTATGACGAACGTAAATGACAGGTCCTAGCATGTTAAACATGATATGCAAATTATGTAAAGCATGATTTGCTCCTTCCTGGCTGCTTCGCATTATATCGATTCCCACAATGCGTGGGATCTGCCGGCTTTTTAAGCAGAGTTTTGATCTGGAGACGCTTCCTCGATCTTTTACTAAAAGCCACACCGTTCTAATTCCAAAATACTCAGACAGAGAAAAACTCCGTCATGTTGACGGCTGCAGACCAATTACATTGTGCAATGTTGACTATTAAATTTTTGCCAAAGTGCTTTCGAACAGACTTCAATTTGCAATGTCGATTTTTATTGGTGCCCATCAGACTTGCGGTCTAAAAGGTCGCTCAATACAGACGAACATACACATCGCTCGCACAGTATTAGAACATTGTTCACACTCACACGAACAACTGGCGATGCTACAAGTAGACTTAGCGAAGGCGTTTGACCGGGTTCGTCATTCTTTTCTGTTTTCTCTTCTCGAACATGCCAACGTTGGGTCCACTATATTTAAAGTGTAAAACTATGCTACAATGATTATTTGACCCGTTTGATTGTTAATGGTCAGCTGTCAAAACCTGTGTTCCTTAACTCATCTGCGAAACAAAGCTGTCCGTTGTCGCCAATGCTTTTTGCTCTTTACTTGGAGCAACTGTGCTTAAGCGTAATTCGATCTACCAACGTCCACGGTTTCAGTGTTTATGGGAATGAGGTAAAAGTATTGGCGTATGCGGATGAGCTAGCGTTCTTTTGTACAGATCTTTCCAGTATAAAAACGGTGGTGTCAACAATCCGGGAATTAGAACAATTTCAGGGGCACAAATGAACTTTGCAAAAAGTTTGGGAGTGTGGTTTGGCCCATGGACTTATAAGCCAACCCATTTCGAGGGTATTGAATGGTCTTGTGTGCCACCAAAATACCTAGGCGTTCCTTTAGATGCATACAGATCAAGCGCACATTACTGGAAAGAACGTGTACCCACCCTAAAGCGTTATGCCCAGACGTTTATTCCACATAACCTCTCTATCTTTGGCAGAGCTAAGGTATGCAATCTGTTTCTGGCAACAAAATATTCTATGTACTGCAAATAATTTATTGTTCCAGGGTTTACATTCAGAAGTTTCACCGAATATTTGGTACCTTCATTTGGTCATCAGCCTATGAACCAATGAGGCGTGACAATGTTTTTAGACCAGTTTGCGCAGGTGGTCTCGGGTTTGTTCACCTCTTTATTAGACAGCTGGTGTCACGTTTTTTTATATTTTCGCGACTGTGCCCATCCGCTGCTTCGAACTTTCTTGCAAGTGAATTTAGCCGATGCTTTACCAAATTTAGTGGTATCTACTAATTTTGTATCGCCTCCCTATTTGCAAGGTTTCATGCGTGAAGTATACGAATCAGTGCACTTTCTCACAGCAAGATTCTCCAATGATTATTTGTTCTCTTGCGCAAGAAAAGATCTATATAACGATCTATTAGATATGTTATTTCCGGCCCCGCTGTACCGCTCACTATATGCTGGATTATCTGGTCATGACGTGCTAGTACGTATGAAGAAAATGCCTATTATTGCGATAGCAATTACATGGACACTCTCGGCTGGTTTTCGCCGTCGGCGTTGGCGTCGGCGCCATTTGCCGTATATGTATATGTATCTATATATTTATAAAAACCTCAAAGAGAAATAATTCAGAAAAATGTTTCCCACGCGCGGCATCGAACCAGGGACCTCCCGCTCTCCAGTGCGCGACGCTAACCATTCAGCCATGAAGGCGAACGTCCTTCAACGTTCAAACGGCGAGCTGTTTATATACAGCGAGTTTTCAGCGTGTTTTCAGCATTACCAGCGAGATGGCGCAAAGGCCGCGCTCGGTGGGGCTTAGCTGCCCCGTTCGTCGCGACGCGCACTCTCCTCCGGCGCGCATTTTACCCGAAAAGGGGGGGGGGGGGGGGGGTAGATGCCCGTACGCGCGTGCGCTTATCTCGCGGTGGCGGAGAATGGGGCTTAGGCGGAACGATAGCGTTGTAGTTACCGGGCGCGCGAAGGTCACATCGCTCGCTGCATTCCCCCCCCGTTTGCGAAAGAGCACGCTTTTGAAACACAGCGAAGTAACAAGTATGACACTTGTCAGTTCGCGGTCGTCTGCACCTGTAGAATACGGTTGTTGAGCAGCGCGTTAAGTGTCGAGCTGTGAATGTTTTAAAGACGATAGTCTTTCTTGGGATACCTAAACGGAGAAATTTTGGTCTGTCTGTCTGTCTGTCTGTCTGTTTCTCTGTTTGTCGGCACGTCGCACGATTCAGCTAGCTGGCCGAAGTTTAACCCTCTGCCTTACGACCTCCAATCTTGACCGAGGGGGGCATGTGTTCATACGGGTGAGCGTGGGCAATAAAAAATCAAATATTACGCATACCTGAGGCACAACATCAATTCCTTAGTACTATTCACAGTGTTCCTTTAAAACAAAATCTATAGATACGTAATTATAAAGATCCTAGTGTTTTTTTTACGCGGCGCTGAAAATGCGCCGCTGTGTACAAAACAAGTCTCCGCCCAGTGATTTAACTTCGACGCTGTGATGCTGCCACCTGGCAGCAGCATAGTTCAACACAAACCGATGTTCCCCGGTAGCGCTGTAGATGGCGTCCTCTTCTGTTTTATCAATGCCAGCCAGATGCGGCTGATTCATCGTAGAAGAGCGCTGTCTCAGGCAAGGCAAAACATATATGGCCGCTTGATGAAATACGACCCACTCTACAAGACATGATCAGAGAACGCAGAGAAAAGACCGACGACCAAATTTCAGCGGAGAAACGCCGGCGTCCGACTAAGCGTGCCCGGAAAACGTCCGAAAAACGAGCCCAGCGGCTAGCCCAGCTATTAAATTGTGGTATTCATGCCGCTCATGCAGTGCAGTCGGCACAAGACTATCGTCTTTCGACGACATTTGCAGCGAAGCACGCACATACGCGGCCAATTTTTTTTTAGTTCGCTCTCGTCCTGTGCGTGTTGTTTTCGTGCGTCATGTGTGCGTGAGCAGCGCGCTGCATGTTTCGACCTGCTTGCCAGTCGTCGCTTTACATTCCAATTTGTTGCTATCGCATTCATTGCTTCGCCTTGTGGCGAAACTGTGACTTTTTTTCACCAATAACGAAGACATTTTTCTACAAAGTGCACACAGAAACACTGCCTGTAAAAACCTGGTTAAGCACCAAAGGTATCTTTGTATCCTCAATTAATTGCCGCATCTGTGAAGTTCCAGAAACAATAGAACATTGTTTCATTAGTTGTAAGGACGCCATCCTCTTTTGGGAGGTCCTGCAGAGGGGCTTTTAAAAAGCAACTTGATTTAAATTCTCACACCATACGTTATCTGGTACCACCCAAACCCAATGCTAAACCTCATGCTATGCCAGTTGACATGCTCTTGTTAATGGGCATGCACAGTTTATGGAAAACGCGCATGTTAGACAGGCATGCGGAATCAATGGTGTCTTCGCGGTCACATTTCGTGCAAATGACTGTACAGCTAAAAGACTTCTATGAAGAACTACAGTTTCGGCCGGACTGGTATCAACAGTTCATAAAATGCACTGCTCAAATACCCTTTCAGAACAAAGTGTTGCGTGAAATTTGTTTTGTAATGCCTATTGTACATTTGTGGAGGCAGCCTTTCGTTTTTGGACGCTATGTGTATACGTGAACCACATTTGTAATAAATACCATGTAAGAGAAAAAAAAAGCTGTGGCGTAGCTCAGTGGTAGAGTGCTGGACTGCCACGCTGAAGACCCGGGTTCGATTCCCATTCGGCCGTAGGTGTTTTTTTATTTATTTAGTTTTTTCTTATTTCATGCGATATTGGTTACGGACACCGGCGGTGGCGGCGGCGGACAACTACAGCGCAGAAACGACCCTAGTTGTGATCTCATTACAGCTTTCGCTGTAAAACCGGGCGGCCGTTTCGCGGCTGGTTTGCACCTCCGGCTGAATCACCGTTTACGCGCCGCCGCCGCTAACAACCGCGTTGTTAACACGTCGCTGTTGGTTGGCACGGCGCTGGTAGTAGTGATGCTGGCAGGATAGTGAGTTAAAGTGCACTGCAATCTAGCCACTGCGGAAACGTCGTGGTCACTGTTTGCTCTTTCAACAATGCAACGATGTTCACAAGTAAACATCGCCGATAAAACCTGAGGTCCCTTGAGATACCGTCCTTGAAATCGTTCACATGCTCTCTCCAAATATAAATAGCGTGGGTCTCTCTGAAGTTTCGTATCAATCACATTAACTCACTAGCACAGCGTCTTAAGTGTATAGATGACTGCCTAACTATTCAGATTAATAATGGAGTTGCTGAAGTAAAATATGCTCTGTCAACGTGTCATAGTGCCTGGCTAGAAGCTCTCCCTGTCAGTGGCGGCAGCACGCAACGTCGAGGTGAAACGTAAACAAAGGAGTGAGGCGAAGGAGCTCAAGCGCATTTTAACGAGCAGTCAATTCCCTCGGGCACGTCTGCGGTGAATGGTTTTAATTAAAGACGGATCCTAGTGGCGCGCCTCCATTTTACCGCCAAGCGCAAACGACGTGCCGGAGGTCGGGTAATTACGCCTTTGGCCGCAAAAGCTTTTTTCAGCGTAAGAGTACCCTGACAAACAAAGCCCGAGAATCCATTCCTGTTTCCAACTTCGCCTCCCGTCCAACAAGGAATTCGCAGCGCCGTAGTGCTGCAGGGAATACGATTGAATGGACGCACTGTTGACAGGCTGGCTTTAAATTTGTGCAGCATATCCTTTTCGCATGACTCCACACCGAGATCTAACTTCGGCACTTAATTTTACTGACATCATTACATTCTTTTCGCAGGGCTTATTCACATAAAAATGAGGGACTCACTCTAACCTCAAAAGGATGGGGATGTGCGGTTGCTAACGAAGAGCACGACATGCTCCTGACATGCTCCTTAGCAGTGATGCAGTTCGCAGCGAAGTCCCGATCAATGAGACACTCAACTAAAGGAATTAAACAAAGCGAAACTCAATAAGGCTGAGTGTCAGGACCCTTCTGACACTCAGCCTTAAAGAGCTATACACCGAGTTTTATGGGCTCATTTCATAGCGATGCCTGATTATGTTCTCTCAGATAGTCATTCGCTAATGTACCAAAAGCACAAAACTCGTACCGAATTCCAGAGCTATGTTTACGTTTAACATGGTGATGACGAACACAAATATCACAGTTTGTCCGCAAGGACGAAGCAATGAGTACGATAGCAACAAGATGGATTGTTTTACCACAAAAGGAAAGCAGGCAACGCTTTTGGCATCTGGACTAACGTCACTCAACAAAACGCCTGCCAGGTGCTTGAAAGTTCATAAAACTTATTAGGCACTAAAATAGGGATTGCATCAACCTCCACTCATAGTGCTATTCAAATGCCCGCGATACTTACCAAATATATATATATAAAAATAAGGCAGCTGCGCACTGTGGGTGCCAAGCCTAAAGGAAGCGTGGAGCTGGGCAGACG
This sequence comes from Rhipicephalus appendiculatus, assembly GCA_030522465.1. Classification (NCBI taxonomy): domain Eukaryota; kingdom Metazoa; phylum Arthropoda; class Arachnida; order Ixodida; family Ixodidae; genus Rhipicephalus; species Rhipicephalus appendiculatus. The sequence goes on from JALIZH010016615.1 coordinate 16,469, forward strand.
TCTTTGTTTTTGTTAGGTTTTCTCTTTCTATTTCTCTTTTTCCGTTTCTTGTCCTTTTTTCTCTCTTGAATACCTTTTATTTCTTCCTCTCTCTTTATTTTTTTTATCGTATTCCTTTGTCTATTTTCTTCCTATCTTTCCCCTTTCGTACTTACTATTTATGGTTTGGTTCTTCATTTTGCTGGAAGCATACGAAAGCCCGGCCCCTTAAAGGGCTGCCCGCTTAAAGTTACGGAAATCAAAGTGTTCATGTTCTCTGTTATATCACTTTATCGTGTGGCCAAGCACACATCGGCCAAACTGGCCAGTGTGTTAATGATCACCTCAGGGAACACAAGGCATTCCTTCCTACGAATGATGGTGCTCATCTACCGAGCCATTGCAGGGAGTGCGGGTGCAATCCTGTGCTTCACAACACAAGAATCTAGGTCGGGGGAAAGAAAAAAACCCAAAATTAAATTTTTGGAGGCCTTCTACATTAACAAAGAGGGAAACAACTGCGTCATTGACACGTCAGTTAACCAGTCTGCTATGGAGATAACCTTTCTATACGCCGTGAAAACTCAACTTTTATTGCGATAGCAATTATATGGACAGTCGCGACTGGTTTTTTCCGTCGCTATTGCTTTCGCCGTCGCCATCGCCGTCACCGTCATGTCGCGTAGAAAGTCCAAATTAATGAGATCTCCCAGCGCATCGTACGTTCTACCCGCGGGTAATATCGCGCGAGCGAGGGCAATAAACGCGGCTGAAGCGGAGATCAAACGAGTCAGCCCATTTCCTCCGCTCCGAGCCGCAGGCGATAAGATACTCCCGCCTGTTAGAGCAGCCATTGAATGCTCATGCAGAGAGGAAAGGTCCCGCCCGTGTTTAACGAGCGTGAAAAGACGCGAGGGGGAGGGTGGGGTCCCTCGAGGAGCAACTGCTACCTTTGATTTTACGAACATGGTCGTCGTTAGCGCGTGCGTTATCTCGCTACGAGCTGTCAGCGCGCGGCCCGTATATCATCTACGTGCTGCGCTTTAAACGCAAAGAAAATGTGCGAAGAGTATCCCTGGAGCAGCTGTATTCTCTTACCCCAGCGTTTTGTACAGTTGCGTGAGATCGGATCCAAAAGAGTTAGCTGCGAGCCTCACCTCTTATAACATTACAATTAGTTGCTATCGCATTCATTTCTTCACCCTTACGGTGAAACTGTACCATTTTTTGTATTATATGGCACATGGCTGCTTCACTCATGCGCAAGGTGGTTGCCAGCGGGTATAATTTTGCGATTCAGGCATGCTTTCATCAGCTGTATGTGCCAGTGTGTCCCGTTGTGTTCTTTCTCTGTATTTTTCTTTTTCCTGTCGTTTTTTATCCAATGAACCAAGTAGCTCAGTCCATCGCCTTAGTAGCCACTTAAGCTTAGATGTAGCCATACGATCATATAGAGGGGCAGTTTAGCGTGGGAAAGCCAAGTTAAGCCCCTCTCTCTCATTCTCTCTATCTTTATTTTTCTCTCTTTTTTGTCTCTTGTTTTTTCTATCTTTTCTTTAAATACGAAAGTGTTTTATGGCGGGGTTTACCACGGCTCCACTGGCAGGTTTCCGTCACGGATATGACGTTGTGAAATATATACGAAGAGATGGCAAAGAAACCAGAAGAAAACGTTGCGTTCGCGAGAGTTGAACATACGACCTTTCGCTCCGTAGCGCGCCGAGCGAACCGACTCGGCCATAGAGCGTCCGTCCTTCAGCTTGCTAACGGCGAAGTATTTATATACACCATTTACTGGTTGCGGTACTCAGAGATCGGCGACTTAACATGTTCTTGTTATTACAGGCGAGATGGTGCGGATGATCCGGAGGGCGCGCTTTAAAGGTTCGCACATCGGCGCGTTGCGATACGCGCGCACCTCAACAAGGCGTCGTCGCTCGTGCGCGAGCGCTTATCTCGAGATCGGAGGGGTTTGTGCGTTGAAGTTAGAGAGCGCGAAGGTCACTTCGCTCGCTCAAGCGGCCGCGCTTGCGAAAGGAGCGTGCTGCTCACAAAGACGTAACGATTGTGACTGTTGTTAGTTCGCGCTCGTCGTGTGTATACATGTGCTTTCATTCCGTGCGTCGTTCTTTGTATTTGTGCAGAGCGCTTTATCCTATAAGGTAACAGGGTGACCATATGGTCACGTATATCCCGACGAAGCCTTTCAATCTATGCAGGTTTAAAAACCACGCCAAAGTCAGGACAATATGCTTTGCGATAGCTTAGGGTACCCCTCACAGACACCGTCTGGCAGAAGGTTTCTTTGTTTATTGGGGAGCTGCTAAAACAGGCGCAAAATAGTGGTTCTCCTCGTCGGCGCGTCGGCATGCAATGCTCTTTCGTGTAAGCGAATTTCTTCGTAGTGTTATTTTTTTTCCAATAGCGCGATGCGCATCACCCCGCAGGTATTCTACAGGGTGATGCGCATCGCGCTATTGAAAAATAACACTATGAAAAAAATTCGCTTACACGAAAAGAGCGCTTGCATGCCGACGCGCCGAAGAGGAGAACCACTATTTTGCGCCTGTAGAAATACCAACGACGCCGGTTGTGAGCGAAAAATCATCATCTTGCCCGTGACCGAAAAATCATCATCTTGTCCGTGACCGAAAAATCGAGAAAGATGCAAATAAAATAAATAATAAAAATTTTCGGGTCCGAGTGAGGATCGAACCCGGGTCGTCTGCGTGGCAAGCAGGTGTTCTACCACACAGCCATGCCTCTTTTTTTTTTTTTTCTGCTTGGGTATACTGTGAAAATAACTTCCTCTGCTTGGAAATGCAGTGAAAATAACTTCCATGCTTCGCAAACGCAAGCGTCCTTTATATAGGCGTCGCAATATAACATATAATATTCCAGGAATATTGCGTGGTACAAGCGTAAATTGCCATCGGGCGTCAGAATATGTGACTATCATAATGATTCCATAGTTTAAAGCCAGCCACCCATTACAAACGGCACACACCTTACTGCGCGTATTCCCTTAACACCACGTAGTGGTGCATAGCAAGTTCGAAAACATTTCCCACATTTGCCGCGCATAATTTCTCCTGGTTTAAACCATACTACCCATTACATAGTATGCACTAAGTGATTGAAGTACGCAGTAGGGACGGTATATCGCTATCGCGTTCAACTCTTGAAGGCGAAGCTTAAGGGTCCCCCAATTTTTTGTGCAATTACATATGTTATAGGATTACACGCCGAATTATATTTTAATACAGAAGCTTTCGCGACAAATGCTGACCAACGAATGAACTTAGCTGCACAAGTGTGGAACATGTGCCCTAGGAAATTACGCGTACGTTATACAGATCACAAATATTCCGCATCGATGTGTTTTACATGGTAACGTATATATTAGGCGCGACAACGGATAGCTGCAATACCCTGATCATTGTGAAGCCGAAGATCATCAAGCACCCAAGAAAGTCTTCGGGATGTTAAAACCTAAAGATTAAACATAAGCGTTGAGGCATTTTATCCAGGAAGCAAAAAAGTTGGAGGTGGAATGCACCTGCACATTTTGAAAATTTCACATCAATCAAAGACTGATGCATTGTTTCGGAATGTTTGGCCAGCATTATGATGACGACTGATGTGGCATTTAAATCGTATCACGGCGAGTTTTCAAGCAAGAAATTTTAGGGCGGAACTTTCCAACAGTTTGACAACGGATCAAGCAGTATTTGAGGCATAAAAAAACGACCACTAGTTATATAGCATATCCAATAACTCCTTAAGTTCCTGTGAAATTATAGAAGCGAGGCATACATTCGTGCAACCCTATACAAATTTTGGCATATAATTGTTTTGGCATATTGTTTCATGAATAATCGTTTTCACAGTAACTGCTTTTCTGGGAGTTGTTTGCAGAAGTATTAACTTTTACTTTTTTTTTTTTTACTTTTCAGGAAAGTCCCCTACTTGTAACTTTGAAGATAAGAGATGAAGGCACCGTTTTGGATTGTGTGTCTTTTCGTGTCACCACTCAAAGTGAGTGAAGAAAACTTCCAAAAAACGGAAATGGCTTCCATCATTGGCCGAGAACAACGTTAAAGACAATATGAATTTTGTGCAGCAAGTGGCTAAACGCTTCAGCAATACATAAATAATTCACTTGCGAGATTCTGCGATGGCTCATTTCAATCAGACTTAGTGAACATTATGAATAAAAAGATCTATAAAAACTGAAGACTTCCTTTTCATTTTGGCTTCTAAGCTGAGCTCGCCATCCGCGACCAACGCTGAAAACCTTGCTGTCAACTGCTGAACTGTTATATAGGGACGGAGCTCAGTCACGGTTTGTTAACGGATTTTTCTATTTGCTGCTGCTGCTGCCATGTAAGTGATGTTCAATTGTACCAAATTGTCTAAGAGCCGCGCATTGCCTCTAACTTCGCAAAATATGCAAAGAATTTAACGTCTCCCTATACGGTTCATATTTCGCAAATATCATTGATTTCACTACTTAGCTCTGTATGAAGGTGTTGCTAGACTTCCGACGCGTTTTTCGTCTATTTCTGGGTTTTTTTTTTCCAAACTTGGTGAAAACGTTTGCGTAGAACATCAACAGGCACAGCGAACTGCGTAGGCTGTTTTTTTTTTCAGAAAGGCTACATTTTTCTCAATTACGCTCTTGCTATAAATGTAGTGTTTAAGAATTTCATCAGATTGGTAATTATGCAGTTACAACAAATGCAAGACATTGTACGATTTGCTACTAGCATGACACTACGAGCACAACTTACGTGGGAAAGTGCTTATAAGAACCAGAACTCGACCTGGTAAATTTCTTTACGCACGCGCAATAATCCGCAGGCGATGTGCCATTTACCACTTCGACTGAAGTCTATCTATCTATCTATCTATCTATCTATCTATCTATCTATCTATCTATCTATCTATCTATCTATCTATCTAGATAGATAGCTAGCAGCCTACGTCTGTGTGCTCTCGTGATCACCTCATTAACATGGTGCAGACCAAAATTGGCATGGCAGAATAAGAGGATATGATAAATATGACTGTGTGGTCTTGATACATGATATGAATGTGAAAATCCTGCCACGTACGTCGTCAACCCTTTCCTCCAGACACGTGTGGCACATACCCGTATGGCACAGGCCGCGGTATACGGTTATGCGCGGCATGTGACTGACAGTTTATATCTACCCAGGTAAGTGAAGAACAGGCAGTGGCAATTTAAATGCGACAGCATTAAGAAAGACCGAAACGGACAGCGTGGACCCGACGAATGAATGGAATAAAAACTAGGATCCCAGCAGGCATCGAACCCAAACACTCTGCGTGGCAATCAAGTATTCTACCACAGAGCCACGCCAGGTCTTAAAACTGCTTTCTAAAAAGGCCCTGTGCAGGCGTAATGTCGGCACAACGTCAGTTGTGGTTTTAGTGCTGGTTATTTGATTTTAGTACAAATCAATAAACACTACATATGTTCGGTCCCTGCCGGTGGCAAGTTATCCTTTAGTCCACTTTTTCTTTTTTCACATTTACATTACAATTATTTGTAATAACTCCTAACATCCCCTATACTTTCCTTGGCATCATTGTTTGTTAGTTCTCATTAGCATATGTACCCCTATGATACAGGCGTCATGTCCGGTTAACGTCAGTTGTGGTTACACTGTTGGCTCCGCTTTTATAGCAGTGTAATGAAATTACATTTTTATTCCTATGATTCAGCAAGCTATAATCTAGCGTCGTTCAACCCTGGGGAATATGCGAATGAAAGTTACGTATAACATTCACATAATCGCATCGTAGAGTGCACTTTGTTCACATAACACAGACTTCTGTGCTCTGATATGAGTGCTGATACTACGTCAGTCCTTAAGTTACCATTTAAACGGCAGTGTGGTCGGCGTGCCTGGTAAGGCCAATATGTGCACAAAACTCCCCCATTTGCAAAAACACGTCGATCAACCTCCAACGCTTGGCTTAAAGTCAAGAAATGGAGCATATAACTACAAGCGGACCGCTTCGCATGAAACCGATTCCCACAAGGTGTGCGATTTGCAGAATTTTTTTAACATGAATACTTACCAACTAACTAAGGTATGTGTTATTCAAAGCTTTTCATTGCCTTTACTTCTATACTTATTTATCGATTTACTCGATAATAAATGAAAGGATAAATGCGTACTAACGCGTCGATATATATTAATTATCTATTTTATCTATGCACAATGTGCGCTGCTAGGTCCAAGACTCAACGAATATGCTATCCCGAGAGTTGGGTCGTCGCCTTTGAGGCTCGTGGACACCGCAGCGTTGAGGTCAGGCAATACTCGTGAGACGTCTGAAGGAGAGAAAGATACAACTTCCGGGGAGCTATTCTCGATGTGTCCAGCTAGAGGAGTTGTCCATTTAGTGTTGCCATATCAGACGAGGCAGTGTAGCCAAAAGCCCGGGAAACTGTGGCTGAAACATAGCCAAGATAAAAAATAGCCATAGATTTGTAGCCAACTATAGCCGTTATTATCTGTAGTTTTGCTTGGACATGCGATTTCACATTCGACTATATACAATCGCTTCTTGTACAATCCGCCGCTGGCGTATGAAACAGCTTGTGTTAAAGAAAGTGGAAGTTTCGATATTCAGGCGCCCCGTTAAGCAATCACCGAACGTTAACTGAAAAAAAAAAACAGATAACGAAATTCTTCAAGCTCCCTCCCATCACTCCGCTGCTTTTGGAAAGTGACCTTCTAATGCGAGGTGTTTTATAGGACCACTTATCTGCAACTCTGCAGTATTTTACGCATGAACCAATACAAGGTCAAGGTTTGTTTTAGTGCTTTGCTAGACAAATTTTGTGATCGGAGCCACCAGCCTTTGCGGCCTGCCCTATGAACATTCAGTTATGGCATCGAATTTAGTTTAGTGCCGCGAAACAAACAGAAAGCCCGCTTGAACCTGTGCAATGTAATATTGTTGAGACAGTGAAGGACAAAGCAGCGGAAGCGGTAGATAACATTTCTTGTCAAGATTTTCCATCCCAAAACGACGACATGTTCGTGAGACGCGCCGTAGTGGAGGGTTCTGGAAATTACGACCCCCTGAATTTCATTAACCCGCACCTAAACTAAGCACACTGACCATTGTAGCATTTGACTTCATGGAAATGCGGCCACCGTGGCCGGGTTTGATCCGGCGAGCTCCGCGTCAGCAGTCGAGCACCATAACCAGTAGGCACAACGGTGTGTAAAGAGGTAGATATAAAACGCACTTGGACAAACTTCATCCAGACAACTCTGACGTCACGCAAAGCACGAACTGTTAGGCCAAGCTTCGAAATGTGATAATGAGTAAAACTCGTGAGCTCTTTATTCATAACCATAGCAGGGTGCCGGACTCATCATTCTTTGCCGCGTAGTCACTGTGGATTGTGTCGGTTCTACACCATATACCACTGCCCATGTTGCGCGTGTAATCTGATTAAAAATAAGATTAACCGCTATGGTATGGGCGAAATTTCAGAAGTTTCCGATGCACGAAGGTGCGTCTCTTACATATGCAAATACACATTCAACTCCTCGCTGGCCTGTCTGAAATATCACTCCAACATCACGTGATTCATAAGCTAGTACAGTCAAAGTACGGCTTCCGGAGAGGCGGAATGGCGTTCCGCTGTCGCCGTGAAGAAAAAAATCGGTCAAAGACCGATGATGCTCGTATCCCGGTTTTTCACCCGCTTAGGCGATGAAGCGTGCGGATTTTCGATGAATTTTGCCGCTTTCGGAACTGTCATGGCCAAATATAACTCCGCATTCAGAGCAATTGTGACTGCTCAATCACAGTCCCGCAAATCAGCGGCGGCTGAAATGGACATTTCAATATATAGATTCACCCGGAAGAGCTCCCCCCGGTGAAGTGATGTATTTTATGCCCTGGTTCCCCGTTCGGGTGATAAGAAAAGAATAACGGCGGCGCGCCGCAATTATTGCGCGGCGGCGGGGCCGCCGTCATGGCTCACGGGACTTCGGCGGCAGCGTGAGCGAAAACAGAGGGCACAGGTCTAGTTGAAATCCCACTTGATATTGGATATTTTTTTTCCTTTGGCGCGATAGCGGTTACAGATATCGGCGGCAGACAACTACCCCTTTAGTGCCGAGTGTCGCGAATTCGCGGCATACCGAAAAAAGTCCGAGCAAGCAAGTTACGAAATTCGTGCCGCTTTTAATGCCGGCTGTCAAGTAGTCACGGGGAACGTAGCTTTCAGCATGAAAAATCTAGCGCCGTCTCGTGCAAGGTATTCTATGCTAGAACCAAGTCTTGTGTAGCTGATGGCAGAGAACGCGAAGCATGTGCAACAGCTCTCACTTCTTCGTTCTTTATAGCCTGAGTGACGTAAATCCAATCTGCTATATTTTTTTATTTGGTGTGTACGCACCGAAACGTTGACTGACGACATGCTACGTAGTTCTGAAGTACATTTTTTGTTTCAAGATCCTCGATTATGTGGCATGTCGTGAATTCGTGACATACCTAAAAGTAGGCGTTAAAGTTGCATTTTAGATGATTTAACAGAGGAATCAATTAAAGGTTGCTATTTAAATCTGGAAAATGAAAACAATTTTTTTATTCAGTGGTTTCATAATTCAGGCATTAAAAGGCTGAGCCGTAAAAATCGGCAGTTATTGCGATCTCATAGCAGAGTGAATTCGCTGTAAAACATGCTTAATAGTCATCGTTACATGTGACCTCCCCACAAAAACACAAGCAGACGCTTCATGAACGTCGGCACAGCACATATGCACACGGGATGAACACAAATAAAAAAGTTGAAAGTGTTTACACTGACCCATTGGAGCTCGTTCACCTCGCTCATATCCCTTGCCCAGGACACCACAACTGCATGCCTGAGCTCAATGGACTAGCACTAGTTCGACACCCAGTCATTACGGCCGCATATCGATGGGGGCGAAATGCAGAAGAAATGCGAGTCAAGCACATTAGCGAGAACACCCTTGTACTCAGTTTTATATGCACGCTAAATTACCCAAGCTGGTCGCATATAATTAGGAATAATCGATTACTGTGTGCCTTATAGCCAAAAATACCACAAACTACTGTTTTTACTACAGTGACCCGCGCCGTGTGGCCGCGTTACCCGATGCGAAATTTGCAACATTTAAAAGCTCGTCTCACAGAAACACCGGCGTCGGCGACCTGTGTTGGCGAAGACGTTATTAGTTGTGAGCGAGAAATGAGGGTTGTACATGAGCAAAAAAATCAAAGTATGTGCTAATAAAGAAATAAGAAAATCTTCGGTTCGAGTGGAACCACGCATTGGAACCTGCGACTCCTCCCTGTGTGCCGCGACGCGTTGGCCACTCGACCACAATGCGTGTACCCTTTGTCGTATTAACGGCGGTGGTGCGCACATCTAGGACGTGCTTCAGTGTCGCAAAGGCGTGAGCATCACCCGTGACATGGCCCAAAGGGCCCCGCCGCCCATAGGCGCGTTATACTTGCCGTGCTTCTTCGTCCCCGTGCATGGATGCAGGAGCCGGAAGGCGTCCGCCCTTTGGCTTTAATTGCGAAACAGATTACATGTCCACCAACAAGTGAAGCCAGGCTAGCGATCGGGAAGGCGATAAGAACACGGTCCGATTACGCTATCACGTTCTACTCTTGGAAGCGAAGCTCAAGCGCCCTCCAAAGTTTTGTCTAATTATCGCAGTGGCGCGAAGGAGGAACTACATGGGCGGGGAAGGCAACTATAACAACGTACAGCCGCGTCCCGTCTTGCTCTATCACCGTCCATGTGGCTTTTTGCTATAGTACGTGAATTATCTACTGCTAACTATCCATCAGTCAGACTGCTCTCGCTGACAAAATGGCGCGCAACCGATAACACCCACCGAAGGAAAATTTTCGTGTGCGCGTCGGCTAGCCCCAGTCTGCTTACGGGTGACCGTCAACAAGTGGATTCAGCTGATTACAACAGCAATAAAAATGCGCAACGCCAATCCAACAAAAAGCACTTACTAGAAAGCAACAGCGGAAGGGTTTTCCATTTGTCTTATAGCTATTTCGGTCAGAATATTGCCTGTTTCATCACAACGACTGCAGCGAAAGCGAGCTTACCTTTCATCCGCTGGAAAACGAAAAAAAAAAAAGTACGCCCTGCTGTTCCTTCCATAGTTTTCACACCACACAGGCACATAACATGTCACGCGAACCTTTTTGAGTTTTTTGAGGCATTACCGAAACGTTCGCGGGCACGCAAAAGAAAATTTTCAACTTCATATCATCCAAAAAAACTTGCACGTGCATAGGAAGCGAAAGCGGCAGAGGCAGAGGAAGCGAATGGCAGCAGAAGCGATAACAGCGAAAGCGACGTCTGTTGGCGCAAGAAGCTACGCGCCTAATTGAAGATGTAGCAAGCCGAGAAAGTAGATAGCCGAAAAGGCATTTTATTTATACCCATCACTTTACATTATTGCTGTGTAGCGTGAAATGATATAGCCACATACAGAAAAGTTACTGAATTTTCGTTTTGCAACGAACGTCACCATAAAGTTTCATAATAGTCCACTAGAGTAAAATCCAGCGCTAGCGTG
>JALIZH010016616.1:0-61615 GCA_030522465.1 Rhipicephalus appendiculatus
TCGTCATACCTTCCTCAGTCAGTCCTTTTACTGCAGCTTTAAGGCCACTATTTTTCTCTGGTACAAGCACGTAGTAGCATGTATGTTTTTATTCTTTCGTGCACAATATTGGTGTATTTTGCCTTCGTGATTCACTATAATTCCCCCTGTTTTTCTTTTGTCAGTTTTTATTTTCAATGTGTACAAAGTAAGTGTACATGCTTGTATTCGCTGTATGTCTCTATTTTGTAATGTATTTCATGGTCATTTTTTTCGGGAATTGCAGCACGACATTGTATTTTTCTGTGATTGTATTAGCTTCCCCTCCTGCAGGAACCACACCTAGGAGTTGAGAGTATTAGTAAACAAACAAACAAACAAACAAACAAACAAACAAACATACATACATACATACATACATACAAACAAACAAACAAAAATTAGGAAGTGTTACAAAAGCGCTCAGCTTTAGTACTTTTATGTTCAGCTGCGTTAAGGGGGGCGTTACATATGTACTATGCCAATCATAGACGCGATTAATGTCGGCTTTAAGAACGTAGCCGCCGTATTGGCTAGTTATACTACTGTATAGTGTTAATCATCCACGATCAGTTTTATGTAGGATATAACGCTAGCGAAATGTGACCGCCGTGGCCGGTATCGAACCCGGGACCTTCGGGTCAGCAGCCGAGCACCGTAACCGCTACGCCACCGCGGCGGACTGCTACGCGGAAGGTCAGTAGAATTGATTGGAAAGAGTGAAGGGCGAGGACTGAGCTTTGAGGAACGTCAGAATCAGCCTGAAGCTCAGGAATGTGAGGGCCAATGATGAGCTGTTACGTACCGAGTGGGTTTTTTCAGAAAGCACTCTCTTCATTTGAGAACAATGAGGCCGATGGTCAGTTTGGTGTGCTTTAGTTGTAGTAGACAGGTTCGACACATACTAAAAGAATTCACCGAAGTCTCGAGACGTACAATCACCCGGTGCTCTATTACTTGTTGCCAAGATACTGTGCACTCATACCATTTACTTGTATGAATAAAGCCCATTTTGACTTGAATCGGGTTGACTTGCTAACGACGACCTAATGCGTAAAAACACTGTAGCTGACTTTCGCGCGAGCACTGCTTACGGAAAAAAAAAAATTAGAGCCCTTCCACTCAGTGACGATGGGTGTCCGACGAAGCTGTGGTGCGGCACGGAGTTATCAATGCAAGTTTCACATCACCACACGCATAGGCGTGCGCACGAGGGTGGCAGAGGGGGCGACCGCCCCCCTAGTCACCAATGAAGAGGGGGGGGGCGCAAAGTCTGCCCCGTACATTGACTTATTAGGGAGGGGGGGGGGGCGCTGCAACGAACCTTCGCCCCCCCCCCCCTGACGGGGAACCCTGCGCACGCCTATGACCAGACGCAAGAAGGATCGCAACGTCGTTCTGTTTTGTTCCCCGAGGCACCTGCTACTAGTCATTCCTTTATAACATAAGAGAAAACCTGCTTGATAGCTGTGGTAACCACAGAGAGTTGTCCATATTAAGCATGAAATGTTGTAAGTTGCCTTCAAGCGATCTTGAGTCACAACAGTTTTTCGGGCAGTCAAACAAACCGGGCGTCGTTGCGAAAACAAAACGAGAACACTCGGGAAACCATCCAAAAGTTTAAAAAAATTTCGGTCTCTGACACCGAGCTTTATTTGTACAGGGCCGCATTACATGCGCTAGTTACTGCCCAAATAAGCTACAAAAATATTACTTCCGAGTTCTTCCTAATGGTCGTTCACAATATCACTAAAACTGCAACATCAAGTGCGCTAAAGTTTATGGACGTAGAATGTATTGAGGTCGACGTCGTACACATGTGACAGGCTCATTGCCTAGGAAGCTTCGCTCGAGCTCTAGTTTCACCCTACAACATACGGTGGCAGTGACCGAGCCAGGTGCTGTGACATGGCAGTTGCTCACGCGCGCGCTCGGAAATAAGGTCCTGACGTTGAAGTGGGTCGTGCATATCTTGCATATGCTGACAACTATGCACTGCAATGGTCGGAGCTTTACTTTGAAACACTGGAAATGTTGATACTGCCCGCGTAAGACAATGTGAGCTGAACTGTGTATGTAACGACAATCCCAATTCTTACAAAAGTGAGTGGGATAAAGGTATCGAGAATCCCCTTAGCGTAGTCTGCTGAAGCTAAGTGACGGGCCGTTCAATGAAGACTTCTGAAAAATTGTGAACAGTGGTCTCTCTTTCGAAAGGTGAGTGTTCAGAGACGTCGTATTTGAAGATGGATAATCGCGAGAATTTGAATAACTGCAATTACTTTGTCGCATGTTCTAATTTTTTTTACGACTATGCTCTATATGCCTGGGTGAAACTAAAATTCTCCCGTCCTGTGCGCGCGATAACTCGATGCGCGCATGCGCCGCGGAAATCGGGCAAATCCCACTACTTACCATTGGTCAACTAGAAAGGAACAGGGAGACCAATTAAGAATTCTGCACAGACGTAAACAATAATAGGGAAAGGTTTTATTAACTCTCGGGAATAACCTACTCACAAACACCGGGACCACATGTTTCAGCTTTGATGGCTAACCATCTGCACGGGCTGCTTGGGCGTTGGTTTTTGGTGTCTGGAAAATTCAGCCAGCTTTATTTTAGCCTGTGGAGACAGCTTATTCTTGACGGAAGCAGTGAAATACGCGTTATCTATCCGCAGGGGCAACTACATGTCAACTGGACACATTAGGCTATCATGCTGCTAGCGCTGAAAGTCACCTATGCTGATGTTACGCGCCAGTTACTAATACCGATTCACAGCCCATGTAAATGTGTGAACTTGTCCAAGACAAATTCCCGCAAAATAAATAAATAAATAAATAAATAAATAAATAAATAAATAAATAAATAAATAAATAAATAAACCTGGCCTGGTCTGCTTCCACCAGATCTCACTATTAGAAGCTGGACAGGTATCGTTGGCAACACTGTTAATCAAGAACGGTCAGACGGCTTCACGGAAAGACTGCTTCAATGTCGATAGTTGCAGATGATCGGCTACAATATTCTAAAATTACTCTAACAAAAAAATTGGCGAAGCATGCGCTAAGCCACGCGAGCCTTGAAACAGCGAAACTGTACCGTTCTGAAGACTAATCTGGTTGCTTCTAGGTTTTTCCTAAGCCTAAGCTAGGTAATGCAGGTTCAAGAGAGTGGTAAGCTGGGCTAGTTGGTATGGATGCATTATAATAATTAACAGCGCGAAAAAAACAAGACACAAAAGGAGGAGAACTAGGAAGAAAACACAGCGCTTGTCCTGTGTAGTTCTCCTCCTTTTGTCTCTCGTTCTTTCCGCGCTGTTAATTATTATTACCATGCAGGTTGTTTCTAGGTTGCTTCTAGGTCGTTGCTTGGCTTCAGCTAGGTGATGATAGGTTGTTTCTACGTTGATCGCAGAGAGGTTCGAGTTAAACCACATTCAGTCACATACACGACACGGGCACGTCTTCATTGACATAGGCCTTCCATCGCTTCAGGGTCTTATCGGAGCCGCCATTGCTTTTGCCGTTCCCTGGTATTATGTCATTGTGTCGTCAGCAAGCTTAACACGGACGCGTGTCCTGAAACGGTTGGATTGACGCCAGCGCCACGCTGATTTCGTTTCTGTTGCCGAGATGTTACCGACGCCTGCCGACATACTATCCAAGCATACCGAGGTATTATCTCGGTAACAGTGCCCAGCGCTTCGCCGCTGGCATCAGTCAAAGTAGCCCAGGTCACGCGTTGGAGCGTTCGTGTTAAGCTTGCTGATGACTGTACATACTCGAGGTCTTCGGCTCGCCGCCGTCGCTTCGTAGCCGTTTGTTGGGCTAACTGATGCCTTCATTTTCAGTGGACCAGTGGTGAATAGTGGAATTTACCCGATTTCTGTGGAACACACTTGCTTATGATGATGATAGTTTTTCGGTACGGGGTGTACAAGGAATGACTTGCTAAACAGCTTGGCTGTTAAAAATCTATTTGTTCTATATATTCAAAGGCTGTGAGGACACGAACTGAACATATAACTTAATCGCATATTCCCAACTTCCTTTTCTCTTGAGGCCTAAGGAAGAGGAAAAAAAAAAGAAAACATGCGCTGTATTTTATGTTCTTGCTTTATCACAATGATACTGACGATTGTTATAGCGCGAGCTCAGAACGACGACAAAAGGACAAGAAGACGAGCGCTAAATTCCAACTGAGTTTACTGTGCAGAGCGCGAAAACATATATAGGAGACAAAAACCATGTGACGAAAATTGAGCAATGCAAAGATGAGTAAGGCAAAAATACAAAACACAGAAAACCCAAGTAAGAAATCTAAGGAAACGATACTGAAGAACTATCACTAGTATCACTATCACAATGATACTATTGCGTGTTGAATTATAGCAGCTTTCATAGCCATTAAAATCACGTTTGTTCGTTTTTTGGCTACCAATATACCGCTAAGATTAAGCGACTTGGCTGATTCTGACCACGTTTTAGCTTAAGTTCTGGATGCTTTAAAAATATGCCTAACGGCAACCCTGGTCACTCTGTTTGCTTTCCTTAAAAAACACTGTGCAGTGCTGTCGGGTGGCTATTAGTCCCTTGCAATGAGGACTGCACTCTGAAACTTGCTTTTTCTTTGTTCTTTTTTTTTTTACTTAGCTGTCATTCCAGTTATACGCGAAGTGGGATCGTACTTGCATCACATTTCTTTGTTCCGAGGTTATCAGGTGACGTGAAAACAGATGACGGAGTTTCATCTGTCAAATAATGTGAACATGTTCTTTGTTACCGAATAGACGCGATAGAACATTGCTTTCCACATTTCTTTTTCGATCTATAAAAATTGAGAATATTCGGTATTTGACTCAATATTCGAAGACCGTTGTTCACGAATGTTCCTATTCGACGGCACTGAAAGAGTTTTCTCGCTCAGAAGAGTGTGTGGCTGGACATGTTGGCAAGGCACAGGAACACCCGAGCAAAAAAGAAAAAAAAAAGCAGGAAATGAAGTATTTCCTTAAGAACGGCCAATATATCTTTAACGTTGTCTTTATTATTCATAACTGCAGAATTTAGTTTAGGAGGACTTGTTGGGCGTGCATCTTCACAAAAGGTATAAACTGCGCAAACTAACGACATCGACCAAACACAAGGAGAAACGCAGTCCTTGTGCCTGGTCAATGTTTTCGTTAGTTTGCGCAGTCCACAAGTGAACAATAGACATGAGCGACAAAAACTATATGTTTTTGTGCAGGGTCACTAACCAGTTTACAAAATAGCGGAAGGAACTAGAAGGGTGCTGTTATAACTTTTAGGGCAGTACGAGTTTTGTTTTGCACATCGGTCAGATATTTTCACCGGACATTTAGCGCCTGCTCAGCGATTTTTTCAAAGCACCCCGTGTGTTGTAGGCAGAAAATCTCTCAAGTCATCTGGTATACGAATGGTGGTTTGGACTGAACACCTGGCTAGCCCGAATTCCTGCAGTGCGCGTGGCCGTGACGTGTAATCTTAGGAATGAGTTCAATTAACAGTTATAGGCACCTTTCTGAAGGGGGATATGACAACAGCGGAATGCGGAGTGATGGTTTGTTGGCACGATTTTCGCGAAACATGTGTGTGCGACGGCCCTAAAGATTGAAAGTGACCGCAGCTATTCTGTCAGTTCATGCGGCTAGTACGAAAAGCTGCGAGGCAATAAACAGCATTTGGTTCGTGTGCAAAAGTATGCGTGTAAGAAGCCACAGCAGGGCCAAGCTATGCTATGACTGTCCACGGCTCAAGGTAAATCATTTTAATATAGAGATTATATTTGGTAAAAAATATTAGCTGGCGAATCAACATTGAAATGCCTTTTCGAAGGCTGACACGTGAATGGTATTGTCTTAGCGAAGGCGGTTATGAGACTGTGCATTTAAATTTTATATGAATGTGCCTATAGGTGGCTGCTGTTTGTTCATTATTCATTGCAAAGAGATTTTTTTTTCACTCCTTGCTGCGGTTTCTTTTTTTAACAGAGGAGTTGTTTAAGCTGGGCGTAATGTGTTCGCTGATTCCGAAAACTGTCATCATCCGGAACCTGCACACGGTCTCTTCGTCCTCTTCATCTTCCGCTTCGCTCCTAGAACACGTGCGCCGATTTGTCCGGCGGGGAATGCATTGACTTTGGTGGGCGAGATAATGAGTACAGAGAGAGAGAGAGAGACAGAAATAGAGATAAACAAGAAAAGGAGAAAAGATAGAAAGACGGAGAAAGAAATAGACAGAGAGAGAAAGAAATGGCAGAGAGAAATAAATGACAGAAGGCGACAGAACAAGTACAAAGAGAGAGAGAGAGAGAGAGCAAAGATATGAAACGAAAGAGAGAAATCGAAAAAAAGAAAAGAAAAAAAAAGACAGAAAAAGATAAAAAGACATTGAAAGAAAGAGAGGGAGAGAAAGAGATACAAAGAAACATGTAGAAAAAGAGATAAAAAAGACAACAAGCTTAACCATGTGTTGTACAGTATCGCAAGGAGTGGGGAAGGGAAGTGAGGGTCACGAAGAGCGAAAAGAGGAGGTAGGATGATAAAGTATATTACAGTCATGTATAGTGTAGTATAGCAAGGGGAGGATGAGAAGGAGGGAAAGGAGGAGGGCAACGCCCCCAGCTCCGCCGCTTCCTCAATCTTCGCACGACTAGTGCGTAGCTGCTTCACTTTTTTTTCCCTTTGCTCTTTTTCTTTCATAGATGTATTGCCCACTTTTCTTGGGGCTTGAGTCCGCAGTTTAGCACACATATTAAATAAATAAATAAATAAATAAATAAATATTATGGTAATTAAACTTATGCTGTGAAATCATATTGTCACGTGGTCGTGACGTTGACAAAGGCAGTAGGCAGTTGTCCAAGATGAAACACTTTATTTGGGCCGAACTTGTGGCCGGTAAACTGAAGGTGAGATTATAGCAATAAACGCTGGCACTGATAGCGGCGAACAGAGCATCGGCCGTCGATCAACTGAACTTCGTTGGAACGCGCCGGCTTTTATAAATCACGCGTCGAACATTCTAGCCTTATCACTAGTCGTCGCGCAAGCTCTGGAATAATCTTGAGTGTTAGCGTCTTGCGTGCAATCTTAACAAAACGATCTACTACAACCCAGAAGCTTCTGGAACACTAAGGCGCGGTCCGCGCCGAGTACTGCTGATAGTCTTAGTGGGCGGAAACCGAAGACAGTAAAAGAAACGCGCGTGGCAATATGTACCCGACATAGGCGTGCGCATGGGGGGGGGGGGGGGAGGAGGTGACAGAGGCAGAGCTTCCCTCCCCACTCCCCTCCACTCCCTCTAATACTTCGTATTTGTACTGGATTGTGACCGTAAGTGCCTCAGTGGGAGAGGGGAGGAAAGAGCGGGGGGCGCTGCTCCAGTGAAACTTCACCCTCCCCTCCCCATAAGTGAGAACCCTGCGCACTCCTATGACATCCAATATAGCTCTTAACTTGATGCAGAACCAGGATGTCGTAGCAGTTTCATTTTTCTACAGTACTTTTTCGGGACATTAGGAAAACAGGAAACGTTCGGCTGATTGTATCAGCCCATTCTGGAATATTTTCGGTTATTCTAATAAGAATGCGTGCTTGACGCGCTCGGCGGACTAGTAAGTTCTGGAACGCCCGCGACCACTAGCGATCGCAATGTAGTGTGCCCTGACTTCTGTAAAAGTAGCCGACCCATTAGATCTGCAAATCGGACTCTCGACGACCAATGGTCGTGCTCGTCGCTGTCATTGTGCTGTGAGTGTTTACTTTTTCTTCGCAGAGGTTCAGATTCAGTTTATTATCATATGTTCATCATACGCTAATTGATCGCCTATAGTTGAGCAGAACAAATAGCCCAATAAATAGCTCAATTTCCAGCCCTTCAGCCGCCGTGGTGATCTAGTCGTCATTGTGCTTGACTGCTGACCCGAAGGTCAAGGGATCGAATCTCGGCCGCGGTGGCGGCTTTTCGATGGCGGCAAAAGGATAGAAGCCCGTGTGATCAAATTTAGATGCGCGTTAAAGAACCCCAGGTGGTCGAAATTTCCGGGGCCCTTCACTGCAGCGTCCCTCATAATCATCGTGGTTTCGGGACGTAAGAGCCCATTACATATTATTAACCTTTTCCCTTTTTGGCTTTTTTCCTCAGTTCACAACCACCTCACAATAAAAAAGTGTCGTGACGACAACTCTTTTCGGAAAGAAAAATACCGTTACCCTGGGACTCCTTCCAGGAAATCACGATGATCACGATGCGGCCGCTGCTGTTTCTACTGCTGGCCGTGGCGATGACGGTTTCCCTCCCGATACAAGACGGGCAAGAGAACGATTCGCGGCAGCAGCTCTTGAAAGAGAGCTTCACCAAGGTAGCGACGAAGCTCCGAGAATTCTCCCAGGTACGTCGAGAAACTTTCACATTAATATTGCATCTATAGCTTCAAGGGCTCCATATGATACACTTTAACACCAAAGCGTTAAAGAGCCCTCGCTGCAGAAATTGCGTTGTCAGCGTTGGCGGCGTTCTCTGTGAGCGAGAAATCTGCAAAAACTTGATGGACGCTTGAGCTTCGCTTCCCAGAGTAGAACGCGATAGCGTAATCGGACCGTGTTCGAATCATCTTCCGAATCGCTAGCCTGGCTTCGCTGCTCGGTCGACACCTAAACCGTGCCGCAACGAAAACCAAAGTGTGGATGCGCGCCGGCTCCTATTTCCACTGATACGGCGCTACAGAACAGGAAAGGCGCGTTCGTGGGCCCTTAGCGCCATCGCGCAAAGTTTTCTGTCATGCCGCTGTAGAATTTTCGAGATGTGCCTACCACCAACGCTAAATGGTGTATATATACTATAAATAGATCATCGTTAGTATGATGAAGGATGTATGCGTGGTGGTCGAGCGGCTAAACGCATCGCGCCACGGAGCGAGGGGTCTCAGGTTTGAAACCCCGATCTGACTCGAAACAAATTTTTTTTATTTCTTCATCTGCATCTACCTCGAATTACAGCTCAAGGAAAATGGAAATGATTTCTTGCTCACTGTTAAAGACGCCGACGCCGCCAAGACCGACACCAGAATTTCTGCGGAACGAGCTTTTTACGCTTTCGCGTAGAAGAAAACCGTGGGTTCGAGCGAGAATTGAAGGCAGGCCTTCTGCATAGCAGTCACGGGCTCTACCACAGAGCCACGCCAATGCTTTAGACTACTTCAGAAAAAAAGAAGAGAAAGCCCTCACAGGGTACCTTAACGATTTGCCTAAGATGATGTAGATGTAGATGTAAATCCTAAACTACTGGCTCACACCCACCCTGATGGGGGATCGGCCAAGAATCGGGTAGCTAATAAAGACTAGTAAATACAATAATTTCTCGTTTTGTACTACAAAAAGATTTTTTAAAGTTATACTTGTGAAAATAATAATAACAAAAGAAAAGGAAAAGGTGGGTGGAATTAACACTTATCGAATAAGGAATAAATTATTAATATAGAAGAAAATTTTGCTGTAGCCCACTTTGGTTGACTATGGAACTTTGGAACTGTGGTTATTGTGTAAATCTCTGTGAGTGTGTAAATCTCTTGCATGGCCTCGCACACTTTCTAATGCTGTGCCCAAGGGTAAGTGCACCTAGAGATAGTAAATTTGAAGTTGTTAAATCGAATCCAATGACGCGTAACGGCATTTTTAGAGATATCTTTCTTAATGCAGAAAGCTTTTAACAAGAGATCAGAAAGTGTTCTATTGTTTCCTCTCTCGAAGGCGAAAGCCATTTTCTTTCTCTTTTTTTTTCCAGTCGATTGTATAGACCTCATCCAATGACAATTTCTTTGCATCACTCGTGTGAACGCCGACGGTCATTTCCAGTGTTTGATGAGGTATCTGAGGCTCTCGCCTTGAAAAAATTGCCAGGCGTGCGCGGAACGCGCAGCAAGGTCACAGCGAAAGCTCGAAGAGCCACCTTTCTACAGCCTCGAACTCTTTTGAAGCAACTACTGCGAATACATTTGCATGGCGCCCAATACGCCATAAATCATCATAGCTTTTGTGGAGTAGAGAAGCGCCCACCACGCCATTATCGTTACTGAGCGGAGAAGTGAGGTACCCGCTGCACACCAGTTAGGCATTATGTGCAATTTGTTGACGCGGTGGCTGATGACGATGAAGAATTAAGGCTTAGCCTTTTGTAATGAATTGTTAGCTCTATACGACTCGCTAGTTACGCAATTCGCATTGTGTGACCCCTGGTCATAGGCGTTCGGAAGGTTCCCCTTCAGGCGGGTGAACTGGTTGCCGCAGTGCCCCCGCTCCCTCTTGTGTCAAGGTACGGGGCTGACCTTGCCCCCCCCCCTCCTAGTCGCAGCGCCCTCATTCCTATTATGCCAATATATGGGGTTGGCTTTGCGCACCCCCTCTTATATGACTAGGGTTGGCTGCCCCCCCCCCCCCCCCTGTCCACCATGCCCCCCCCATGCCCCCCCAATACACCTGTCAACGCGATTCCTGCCACAACATGCAGCCTGAATAGGGTCTGTTTCCAAAGAAGCTTTCAATATCAGCTAATAGGTTGCGGTTTCTAAAGTCAATCATTGTTGGACCCGATCAAACATGTGGACTGAGAGGTCGTTCTATGAAGATTAACATCCACATCGCTCGTACTATTATCGAATTTTGCTTAAATTCTTTTTACTAACTTGCATTACTGCAATTTGACCTCGCCGAAGCATTTGAACAAGTTTCTCACTCGTTTCTATTTTCTGTTCTACAGCGAGGTAATGTCGGCTCAACTTTGCTAAAAGGAGTGAAACTTTGTTATAATCACTGCTCTACCCACCTAAGAGTGAACGGTTATCTCTCGCAGCCTACATCTATCCGTTGTTCTGTCAAGGCGGGATGCCCTATGTCACCGCTCCTCTGGACCCGCCACGGTGGTCTAGTGGTTATGGTGCTCGACTGCTGACCCTCAGGTCGCGGGATCGAATCCCAGCAGCGGTGGCGACCTTTTCGATGGAGGCAAAAATACTTGAGGCCGGTGTACGTAGATTTAGGTGCACATTAAAGAACCCCAGGTGGTCAAAATTTCCGGAGCCCTCCACTAGGCGTCTCTCATAATCATATCGTGGTTTTGGGACATTAAACTCCATCAATTATTATTAGTATACTGTCTCACTACTTAGAACCGATTTGCTTGTACATTCAATCTCATAATATTCGTGGTTTCAGACTCCTAGAGAATGAAGTGAAAATTTCAGCATATGCCGGTGACATTGCCTTTTTCTGCGCTTACAAACCCGGCATAGAAATAATTGTTGATGTAGTACAGCAATTTGGTAGCGTCTCAGGTACAAATATGAACTATTCCAAGATTTCAGGTCTATGGTTTGGGTCATGGGGAACTACACGTGATCAATTTGCCGGTATTGATTATTATCCTGTATGGCGAGGTAGCGCACTTCAGACGGACACAAAGGGGGCAAGAAAGACACGACACTCGCAACTAAGTTTATTTCAGAAGAAATGCTTGATATATATGCACTCACGAACCCCCAGCGACACAGAAATGAATCAACAGTCAATGCAAGCTTATGATGGAACAAATTTTGTGCACATTCAAGGGATAGGACTTGATGCATGTGTAAAAATCGATCGTCGATGGCTTGAGTGTGCGTAAGTGCACACAAGTCAAGCTTTGTTGAGGCAGAAATGCTGAACTATTACGGATGAATCGAAGCATCGCTGTTCGTCGTTTTGTGTGTACCTATGCGATCTGTGTTCGACCGCTGCGCATTTCGTTCTTCGTGCGACGAGGCATCACATGTGTGGAATTTCTCAGCCGTTTCAGAGCTCTGTGTATAGGGCAGCTATACTGGCACATGCACGGTACCGCAAGCCATTTACAGGTTCAATGAATGAAAATCGGCCACGATGGAGAGCACGGAATATTCGAAAGCAAGCCTCATTTGACCGCATTACAGCTAGATGGCGCCACCATCCCATGCTTTCACAGTTAATTTTTTTTCAGACGCAGCTAAGTGAAGCGACAAAATGTTCCGAGCTGGCAAATGAAGGGCATAGGGTAGGGTAAAACTAAAAAAAATCGAAATTTGGTTTTTTGCTTGTTTGAGATGATAAGGCCTTTCTTAACAATATCCACTGCGCCACGCATTTCTGCGCGCTTTGATTCAGCCAAAAAAAGTCACAGTTTCACCGCAAGGGTGAAGCAATGAATGCGATAGCAAAAAATTGTAATGTTATACGAAGTGAGGCTGGCAGCTAACTCTTTTTTGGATCCGATCTCACGCAACTCTAGAAAACGCTTGTTTAAGAGAATTCTCTTCGCGTTGAGAGCGCAGCACGTAGAAGAGTACACCGGCCCCCCGCTGTCGGCCGCCGAGAAGGGGAGATAACGCGCGCGCCCGCGCTCGTAAAATCGAAGGTCGCCCCCCCGCTGTCGGCCGCCGAGAAGGGGAGATAAAGCGTGCGCCCGCGCTCGTAAAATCGAAGGTCGCCCCCCGCTGTCGGCCGCCGAGAAGGGGAGATAATGCGCGCGCCCGCGCTCGTAAAATCGAAGGTCGCTCGAGGGACCCCCCCCTCCTCGAGTTTTTTCACGCTCACGAACGACGGGCGGGGCCGGTTATATATCTACATATACATATACGGCAAATGACGGTGGCGGACACCGGCGGCGGCGACGCCGACGGCGAAAACCAGCCGAAAGTGTCCATATAATTGCTATCGCAATAAAATACCGGGTTTTCGTGACCAACTGACGAGAAGCCAAGCCCCCTTTTTTTTCAGACGATGCACTACCTGAGCTTTTTGCCTCAAGTAATTAAAAAAAAATCAAAACGGGTAGCTTCCCCGCGTTTAGAAGGTCTTAAAAATGTATTCCGGCTGCTTATAAGCACATTTTTCAGCTTTTCTTTAACACGCGTGGCATTTACGAAGATTACTTACCTTTTGTGTGTGAGACGCGCGTGGAGACGTGAATCTTTGCATTTATTTTGAGTTGCGCCTTTACTGACTCCGTTGCGACGGCAAAATACGTTATCGTGTTGACGAATCAAAGAAACTGTTTAGAAATCGCAGTATAATCGGAAATCGACAAGCTTCGGCTACTAACACAAGTGAGACCGGGAGCACACGTGGGAGCACTTCAGCAAGTGAGCTTTGTCCTCATTATGCGTCGCCGCAAGGACAGAATGTTGCCTGCAATGACAATGGCTGTGCTTTGATCGACGTGTAGCTTCTACAAACCGTAATTATGAGTAACTGTGTACAGAATGCAGAAGAACCACGGTACTGGTAGGAAACATAATGGACTGTGTTCTTTGCAATGGAAACCCTCAGAACTTTCGAAAAGGCCAGCATGGCCCGAGTAAATGTTCTCAAGGCTGCTTGGCATATGACCGAGGCACAACACTGCTATACGGTTGGGTGAGAAGGACCGCTGTCGACAGTATTGGGCCATTAGAGAGATAGAAGACACGACAAAACACGCCAGAGAGCCAAGAAAGCAAGAAAAGAAGCGAAAAGCTGATTCGCGTGATGATTATAAAAAAACTTTCTATTAATTAAATTGTTCAGTACATCGTTTTTTAGAACAACACGTGAAATAAACTTGTTTTCCTCTTAATTCTCAAATCCAGAGATCAGTTTTTTGTTACGTTTGCCCCATTATCAAAACAACTTAAAAAAAACAGAAAGCTTATTTATTACCACAATAAACCAAACATCAGTACGAAGCCACTGAACTAGAATAGTGTACGTATGCAGAATATTCCTAATTATTTTGGCAGTTTTTCTTAAGAAATAATGACCAAAACTACATGCATTTCTAAAAAAATCGCCAAAATGTCAGCGCTTGAAATGCAATTATATATCTAGCTCCAATGTAAGAAGAGATGCCGACTAATTAAATGAAACAAGCCCTAACGCTTTATATAAATATAGTAGTTTCAGAGAAAATTGGTCTTAAAGAAGCCTAAAAATACATGGGAAGTATAAGGCCTACCCCGTGCTCTGAAGTCAAATTTTAAATCTGTCCAGGTTTGGCGTGTTCACTGAGCAGCACGTATCCAAATATACTCTGCTAGAATCTCTAGGAAACGTATCCGACGTTGTGTCGAGACCGAAGATCCTGTTATAAAAGCCGTCAGCGCAACAGTAGCTAAGCATTTCCTTCCGCCACGACGAACGCTTCAAAACCGAAGACTGACCGCGCGACATCATGCGTCATACTAAGAGATAAGTTTGCCCGACGTTTCAGACGTACCACAATTGCAAGCATGTAGCGCCGACAGCAATGAACAGGCACCGCAACGCCCGCGACTGCTGCGGCCGCGCGGGGTATCATGACGTTTGTTTTGCAGCTTCTACCAACGGCCGCTAGGGACGCTAGGCACGACCGAAAAATCGCTGAAAAATTATGTTTCTCGTCCTTTTTTTTCAATTCACATTGTTGTACTTGTCCTTTTTAGCAGTTAAACTCTTATTCTACAGCGAAACACCACCTGCAAGATTATCGTTCCATATCCCTTTAAGAAAGTTACAAAAGAGTTATATGGTGCTATAAACAAAATTTGACCCTAACAACCAGTATACAGTCAACTTTGTGTTGAGCCCGCAAAAGGAGGGCAAGTGAGGACAAAACCCACCTGTGTGAGCGTATGTCTTGGCTGTCGCCTGCGCCGTTCAACATAAACATGTAAACCTTAGCGCCGTTCGGGTTAAACTTGTAAACACCTAAGTTCCAGCGCTCTCGTAGCGCTGGAACGCTACTGCAGTGTTCCAATGTGGCCGTTCCCACGGCCCACTTGTCCGAAACGGGTATTTCTATCTCGGCTGCGCTGGAACGCAAGTAGCGTTGCTAACGCTGCTGCTGTGCACGACATGCGCGGCCGCGCTGGTAGCGTTCCACCACGGCAAGAGCTCTCGTGCCTCTTTCAGTTACATCTCCTCTTCGTGGTCTATCACGCGACCTCCTTCCCTTTTACGCTCTCACGAGACTCTTCCTTTCCACTTGTTCACGCCACCTGTTTCAGCGAACGCCAACGACACTGGTACAGGGTCCGCAAAGATAGCTTCACTGTAAGACCCTCACTGGTTGATAACCTGCAGAAAGACAAAGCACTCCACTACCCACAGCTCAAGTACAGCAGCCGAGTACAGCACGCACGCGTTTGGCTGCAACACGCTCATTAGTGCCATTTGTGGTGCTCGCAGGCGGCCTCGCGTCTCTCTTCGGACCACCTCATGCCCAGCTGCGGCATATGTAGTTGGGCTGCCGGTAGTGTGCTCAAGGACATCAGGCGCGGCCTCTCCGAGGAAGTGATCGCCGACAACCTGGATCACGAGTGCAAGCTGTTCGGGATCGCCGGCTCAGGACGCGTCTGCGACGGGCTCGTCAGCAACTTTAAGGTGCACCCCCTGTCTTTTTTTTTGCTCACAGTGCCGGCCCCTGGCAAGCCTGAGCAAGAATGTTTCTCATGTTGGTTTTTGATGTCCTTCTGAGGGTTACCGTTGGGGCACAGTCTTGAAGATTTTGTGCTCGTTGTTTCGTTTGAGCATTGTTCTGCACGTTACATGGAACATGAAGAACAATGCTTAAGCGAAACAAAAACGAGCACGACGAGTACAAAAAATAGGTTTTCCAATTGCAACCACTGCAGGAGATCAGCTGCCGATACATATGTTATCACGCTACATATGTTATACATATGTTATTATTTTAAGCGGTATACGGCCTACATGTTGGCGATTCGGTAAACCCAATTCACCTGTGATAAACCGAACCGAACGCTTCTTTGATGATTTTATTACATTTAATTTTCTATGTAACGCTGAAAGGAAAGAGAGGGCGCACACGTAGCCAGTCGCATTAGTTGACGTGGGGCAACGGCTCGCATTAACCTCCCCAAACTTGGCCTAGACGCGTCACTCTGGCACATGCCTCAGGAGCCTAAGTCGCCATTTGCATTTTGTTTTTGGACCTGTGTGTACACTGCTCGGATTTACCTTGTGCAAACACACCTGAGAAAATTTGATGACATAACTTATTTTCTGTGCCTTCCTCGATTTGCTTAGTATAGTTGCTGTTGGTATGATACATTCATGCTTGCATCATAAAGCTTGTAGTGACTGATACTTTATTTGTGCCTGCCGTCCTCATTCAGGGGGTAGGCCGCTACAATTATTAGCACTAAAATTTCCACATTTCATTTCTAGCCACTTGCAAACCCTGCGCTGCCAATTTTCTGCGAACGAAACTTACGTGACACGCGATGGCACTTTGCGGACGCAGGACGAGTTCTTCTACGTCATGAAGCGGACTACGCTGAGCGCCCACGAGGTGTGCAGCTCGGTCCTGGGACAAGAGTGCGGGGACAAGGGGGGCGCTCAACTGGACCATCGCACTACCCAAGACGAGGAAGCCAGAACTCGTATTTCTGAGACCCAAGGTAGAGTGCCCCGGTGTTCACGCATTGCTAAGCCGTGCACGCACGTGCACAGCACATTGAACATCCATTAATGAAATATAGCTGGCAAACATCGTTGCCAGGGCCATCTGCAAAGGTGGTCCTCATAACCCTCGGTGCACATTATGCTGTAAACAGCTCAAAAATGGTACGCAGATTATGGGACTCACGGCGCAGGCGACACAACACGTGTATCCCTTATTCTGCATCCAGTTTTTATGGTGTGTGCAGTAGAACATGTTGGCACCAAGCGGAGCCACACACCAGCTCTGGTATCAACAAGCCCTGATAAGAGGCATCTTAAATGCCAAAATAGCAGTCTTCAGACCTTAAACTTGATTATGGAAGACAGGCTGACCCAGTAACAGAGAACATCTGCTTATGCAGTTTACGCGGACTATTCGACCAATGGAATTGTGTGATCACGTGGCCTACCTCCTTCTTGGCAAGGTAGCGGCGCTAAAAATAATATGTGAAACACAGGAGTGTCTAATCAAGGTGGACGATTGGGCCAGTTGGTGATTCATGATCGACGTATGTATACTGCGCGGTAGTAAACACGGACGACAAAAAAACACAAGGACAAGCGCAGACTATCGACTGAATAAAGATAAAGAGCTACGGTATCTGGCAAGTGGCGCACATGGACCATGAATCTGCTTTTATCAAATGTTCAAGTTTTGTTGATTGTTAGGAACTAAATCATCATTTTTGTAGGTTTTTGTGTTTTTCTGTTTCAGTCATATATATGTGGTTTGTGAAAAATAAACCTTCAGTTGATAGTCTGCGCTTGTCCTTGTGTTTTCTTGTCGTCCGTGTTTACTACCGCGCAGTATACATACGTCGAACAGGAGTGTCCGCTAACAGCTTAGACTTCAGATATTTACCTAAGTTCTTTGTCTCATTCCTCCCGGATAGCCGGATGCCCCGAAGCTGCGCTTCCTGCACATTACTGACACTCACGTGGACATGCGATATGCGGAGGGCAGCCGTGCCGACTTGCCCCGAACCCCTGTGCTGCCGCGAGGACAACGGCAAGGCCAACTGGCTAGCCAACATTCCCGCTGGCCACTGGGGCTCCCTGCACAAGTGCGACTTGCCTGCCAAGACATTCGAGAACATGCTGCAGGAAGTGCGGGATTACCACAAGGTGAGCACTCGTTGTTGTTGTCCTCTGATCCATGACTCATACCCAATGGGCGGGATTGGCCGAGTAGTGGGTGCATGTTTCCATTAACTTCTGTAGGGACACATATATTAGAAGCTTTAGTTAAATGATATCTTGATCTGGATTGCGAAAATATTACTAATGAATTATTTAAAGCGCTTGTTGCAGCTACATTGTAATGCAATTTTTTTAACACGAACGTGTTTTATGCCGGGGTCCACCGAGACTTCAGCGACGTATTTCCGGCACGGAAATGGCGTAAAAAATGGACACAGTCAGATGGCAAAGAAAAAAAGTTCCGTCAACGGGAGTCGAGCCCACGACTTCTTGATCCGGGCACGCTATGCATTGCGTCGCGGTCACACACTCGTGAGGCTTTACAAAGCGCGTCATTTTTATATCTACCAATTTCCTCTCACAGTGCTCTTGTTCGGTGGGGTGTTGTCGGCGTCTGGGAGCGGTAAAGTGAAGTAGTGCATCATGACGAAGTTCAGCGCGTTTCCAATCGTTGAAGTAAAATTTTGGCGATGCCTTAACGCACCGCGTGGCGGCGACCTTAGCCCAAGGGTCGGCCTCACTCCATCCATATCCATATCCAAATATCCATATCCCAAATACCTCTGCGACGCGCGCCTGCCTCGCCTGGCTATAATAGCGTTCCACGAGCCGAGAAAAACTGCGGCCGGGCTACAGAGGACACACGACGTGCGTTGCGTTTCCCTCTAGTCCGGCTGTGGCGATCTTAGCTCAAGTTCTGCGTCGAATCAGCGACGATCCTCTGGCTGTCGCACCGCGTTCTCTGATTACGCTCTCACCTTTAACTACTACAGCTACCTACAAGGGTTTGTTCAACCATTGATCATGGATGTGAGACACCGGGACGGTGATGTATCACCAAAGGTCTACGTGGGTGTATCCACGCTGAACGGTGCTGTAGCTGCCAAACAATAATAGACCATTGTGCAAGTTCTCAACTACTTCTGTAAGGACACTTTTTACTTCCGTGTTATACCAATTTCCTATGACAGGAGGGATAAACCTTTTTTTTCTGTGTTTGTGATGTTGTATATGCATAAACACATCCAATTATTAAAAAAAAAAAGCAGGCGTCCAGAGCTGCGTTGCTTTATGCCCCAGAAAATTAACATTTTGCTACTGAAATGTCCGGGGTTAAAAATACCGATGAAATACGTTTTCATCAACGATATCATTATAAGCTTAGGATTATGCCAACAGGAGAGGACTTACCCGTGTTTATCTGAAGACAGGCGTTGTTTGTTTTTATAAAACGGTACGCAAACATCAAGCGAATGGATCCACATTTTGAGCCTTTCATTTACTGAATCACAACGCCAACGTTATATTACGTTTGCCAGCGTTCCTTTAGCTCTCTCTGACAAAGAGTCTTCCAGGAAGATGTTCGCCTTTTTCTGAAGATGTGTTTCAGGCCACGGTTCCAAGTAATTTCTGTAATGTGAGGGGGCGCCTGACCAAACTTCCTAATTTTTTCTTCATTTTTACCTTTCATTGGCGTACTTTACACGCACTTCCAAAAGAATATGCCAAACATTGTCATTTTGGTCACCACAGTACATAGGTCGGCAAAATAAATTGAGCTCACTCAGACTCACTCAATAAATATATTTTTCGCTTAGGACTCACTCGGACTCAGACTCACCAAAATTTTGCTGAAGCAGACTCACTCGGACTCAGACTCACGAAATTTCTCTTCAACCAAACTCACTCGGACTCAGACTCACCGGTGTTTTCGTCATCCAGACTCACTCGGACTCAGACTCACTAAAATTTCATCAAACGGACTCACTCTGACTCAGGCTCATGAATATTTTCGTCAACCTGACTCACTCGGACTCAGCCTCACCAAAATTTTCCTCAAGCGGACTCACTCGGACTCAGACTCACCAAAATATAACTCAGCCGGACTCACTCGGACTCAGACTCACCAAAATATAACTCAGCCGGATTCACTCGGACTCAGACTCACGAAAATATTACTCAGCCCGACTCACTCAGACTCAGACACACGAAAATATAACGAAAATTATAACTCAGCGGGACTCACTCACCAAAATATTTGTCAGCCGGACTCACTCGGACTCAGACTCACCAAAATTCTCCTGAAGCGGACTCACTCGCGGACTCACAGACTCGCCTAACTTTTTCTCAACCAGACGTACTCGGACTAAAAATTAGCAATATTCGATTTGGCCCGGCTCATCCAATAAATGTCGGAAGGAGCGCCATAAAATAGCTTATGTAGAATAACACATGTAAAGGGTTCACAAGTGCCAGGAAACCTTCAAAATATATGTATGATAGCTTTCAACATACAAAAAAGAAGTTATTTCCCGTGCATCGCAATGTCTATCGTAAAGAGAAATTCAACATTACACGCGATTTTTGCAATATTGAGAATGTTTTCTTTAAATATAAGAATGGGTATACCGACCTTCGAGGAACATTAGGTTTTCATTCCTGTTACCTTTGAAATGCGCTATGCGCACGCGCCATTTGTTTTCAATGGGCGAGCGCGTACGTGCGTTTTTGGCAGACCCAATTAGCCTATAAATGAAGCCCTTTCTTACGCTTTGCCGTTCGAAGGCCTAATCACGCTACTTGGGAACGAAGAAAGCTGGACGCTTTCTCTTTAGGTGGCCTGTCTTTTGGGCGCAAGGAGTGGTCTACGCTATCCCATGTGCGGATTGTGGCGCGTCGTACGTGGGCGAGACAAAAAACCTTTCGGAGAGGCTGCCACAGCACCGGAACGACGTTCGCAAGTTTGACCGACAAAGGAGCGCGCTGGCAGAGCACAGCGAGGTCAACGACCACCGCATCGCCTTTGACAACTCCCGCGTCGTCGACTGTGAGGTCAGTTTCCACAAGCGGCTTTTTGTGGAATCGTGGCATATTCAGGCAACTCCTGGAAACGTGAACCGGTCGGCTGGCGCGCTCCCGAGTGTGTACTACAATGGGCTACGTCACGTCGGTGAAAACAAGCGTCCTCCCCCCCACCCCGCCTTGAGAAGAAGGCGCCAAAAACTCTGTTTCTCCCTGGTGCCACTCAGTCACCCCTGAAGAAGGGTCCGAGTTGGACCCGAAACGTCGGGATTCTTCATTTTAAAGTAAAAACTATGTTTTTACTTTAATTGAATAAGTTGGTTGGTGTCCCTTTCCCAAAGTTATTTCCTTCCCAAACAGAGAGAAATCTCTCAAATGTTCACCTTTAAATATAAAGATATTTGTGTTGCAGGCCCCAAACCTAGAGTGTCGAGCTCGTTGCTTCGTTTTGTACTTTCCTTTGCATTCCTTGGGGGGGTAGGAGGAGCTCGAAAGCAAGATACGAGAAACGAGCCTGGGAAACAGCCGTTCCATGAAGCTTTTTGCTGTGTGGCTTGGACGAACACAATGACGGCTGAGGGACCACCGAAAATGCTTCGGCGCGTCAGCGCTGACTATGAATGGAAAGGTGTTTGAATAGGAAAGAAAAGAAAAAAATACGAAAAAGAAAAACGGGTTTTGCTTGAGTCGGGAGGGACTGAACTGCAGGCGTGCTGGGAAAATATGGCAGCAATATCTCCCAAAGAGAGTCTAGAATTCGAAGAGGTCATTAAAGTTTAAAAGCTCCTTGAATTGCCGAGAGGTAACAGAATTCTTTGACCACATTACAGCCCGAAGAAATTTGTTTTTGCAAGTGATGAAGCGTCGCGTATGGCATGAATGGTGCGTCTCTACCCCCTTTCTCCTTGAAATCCGGTCGCTACAACTTTCGAGGTACCACGGGGGCAAGCTTTATCTAGCCACTTTAAATAACGAAGCCGCTGTTTAATTGGTAGCGAATGACATGACGAAAGCCGATGGTCTGTGTCGTCGCTGCATTTTTAACAAAGCTTGAAATTCGGCGAGATGGTGCATAGCTACTGGGAAATTTTTGAGCGCGGTACAATGCATTCACAAGGCATTCAAAAGCACCCGTCCTGTCTCTCTCGTACTTTTGAATGTCTTGTTTGGCGCTCGAAAATTTCCCAATTGCCACATTTATTCATAAAAAAAACCGAAGCGACATCTAAAGACACAAGCGGTTCAATGCAACAGAGAGCGAAGGGGCGCTCGATGCTCGCTAATCGTGCTGCTTTGTCGTATTTGAATGCACATGGACGATGAAGCTCGAACATTGCACTCATTCTCCATTGATTAGGTACATAATTGTAGATCAAACTCAATGTGGATCACGATGTCGCTTAATAAAAGTGCCTGGAGTTGTACATGTGTCAGAACATGCTGCACAGCCCACTTACATGCCCTCGTATATGAGGGCATGGACAGCTTGATAATTTGAAAAATAATTTCTAGGGCTTTACAAGACGGTACGTCTATACGATTACAAGGCAAGCCATGAAAGGAGGCTATAACTATTTGTAACCATAGGTCGGCAAAATAAATGGAGCCCACGCAGACTCACTCAATAAACGTTTTTCGCTTTGCACTCACTCGGACTCAGACTCACTAAACTTTTCCTCAAACGGACTCACTCGGACTCAGCCTCATGAATATTTTCGTCAACCTGACTCACTCGGACTCAGACCCACCAAAATTTTCCTCAAGCGGACTCACTCGGACTCAGACTCACCAAAATATAACTCAGCCAGACTCACTCGGACTCAGACTCACCTAATTACAATTCAGCCGGACTCACTCAGACTCAGACTCACGCCTCAATCTGAGTCTGAGTGAGTCTGAGTGAGTCGACTCATGAGTGAGTTTGCCGACCTATGCCACAGTAGCATTCCGGTGAATTGGATCGGTGTATTTTGTGCAGGAAGCTCTTTGTATATGCTACTTCCAGACGAAGTCTGTGGAATGACCGTCTCTATGTATCGTGGGAGACCTGGCACTATTGAGAATTTTCTGTGTTGACCGACTTCATAAAGTAATGACTGCTTTAATTGAGTGCTATGGAACCGTATCTCCATAGAAGAGTGGTTAGCTCCTTGCATTATATTTCGAATATCCGCCCCAGACATAGGAATTGCGCAATCCCGTCCTTCATTCAAGGCTTTCTTTGCGAGTCTGCAGTCTGCCTCTTGATTGCTCTTCCTTGTTGTCCTCGTCTTCACCAGCGCTAAGACACTGCCTTTTCAAGATGCACCAACAAGCCCACATCGCTACGCTTATAGACAACGTTAATACACCAGCCTTGTTATATTTTACTAAAATTTGGAAAGTGGATACAGCATTCCGACAATGAGATCGAAAAAAAAAGTGATTCCTGCCACGAAGTCTCATGTGCCCATTCCAGATTAGTGGCACCCAAGTTGGTGAAACGTTGCTTTAGGCTCCTCGAATATCGAGTTATTAACATCGCATCGAGACACCCTACACCCTGCTGTGTTTTAGATGCGAAGCATCTTATGCTCGGGGCTCTGTCCGTCCCTCCCGTGTCCCGCGTCCCCCGTCCCGCGTCCGGCCACTTTCATGAAGTAGGGAAGCACCCATTATGCGAACCAGAACACTGTAGTAATATGAAGGCCGTCAACCACTATCACAGTCGTCAGAGTCATGGCCGAGAGCACAGAGAGGCTGCTTAGCAATGGCTAGGCAGGTGGTGTCTGTCGCCCAGGTTGACCCCATTCCTTGAGTCATGACCGAGAGCACAGAGAGGCTACTTAGCAATGGGTAGGCAGGTGGTGTCTGTCGCCCAGGTTGACCCCATTCCTTAATCTTGCTTGCATGTGTTTGGAGGGGGCTTAGTCCGTCTCTCCTTCCCGCGTCCCATACCACCACAGCGCATGCGCGTCCCCTCCCCCCTCTCTCTCCTACGCTCATCCCCTTTATCTCCTCTAGGAATCCTCTACTCTACGCAGCGGCCCCCGCGTCCCACCCCCCCCACAGCGCATGCGCGTCCCCTCCCCTATGCTCTCCTACGCTCACCCCCTTCCTCTACTCTAGGAATCATCTACTCTACGGAGCGGCTCCAGCGTCCCACAACTCCACAGCGCATGCACGTCCCCTCCCCCCTCTCTCTCATCTCCTACGGGCCCCCCGTCCTTTCCTCTAAGAATCCTCTACGGAGCGGCGCGCACGACAGGTGGTGTGACAGCTGCATACTCCGCTGGAGGCGCCACGGTAGTTCCGCGGTATGAAAATGACGGAGCGCGCGCGCCTCATTCTCTCTCCTGTGCAGCGCCGCGATGAGCGCCCGGACCACTGCCGTGAAATGAGAGCGGCAACGTTCCTCCCGCTCAAGCTAATTATCTCCCCGATGCTTCGCATCCACACATGGTTCCCTTTAGCGGGAGATGGGGAATTTTTTTAAGTCCGTCGGTAGTGCGACTGTGCCAGTCTTACTATGGGCCCACGCTGTAGGTACATGATACATCATATCACAAGATCATTGGTGAACAGCGCCTGGCAAAGTGACAGCGCCTCATCTAAACGTTGAATAGCTACAGACTAAATGTTTCATGCTGTCGTGTCCCTCGTTTTTTACCTACTAGTAATTTCAAGTATCCATGTTATTGGGACTCATCTGCGTTGTTATACTCACCGCATTGATGACAGCTGAAGTAATGGCACGACGATTTTAGGAAAGGAGGTAAGCATGTACTTTGCCATCGTTTTCTTAGAACCTCTACGCAATCATCACAACAATGGGCACACACATGCACTCGAGTCGTTCTTAATTGGATGTTGTTATCGCAGGTGGATTACGTGATATGGACGGGCGACATGGTGCCCCACGACGTCTGGAACACGTCTCGGGAAGGGGAACATTGCCCTGGCAAAGTACACGGCCGACTCTATCGCCAAGTTCCTGCCTGGCGTGCCAGTTTACCCGGCGGTTGGCAACCATGAGGGACACCCCGCCAACTGGTGAGCATTACGCAAAAACCAGATGCTGTATCAATTCAATACCAATCGGACCCCGTTACTCATTTATATGAAGCGAGGGAAATGTATCAATTAGCGGAAGGCTAATGAATGATGCTGCCTCGTCAACTTGCGCAGAAGTTTCTGTGCAAAGTGATTTACCAAAATTATTGATATATTGCGGAGTATCGGACATGCCAAATCTGAACCCCCCCCTCCCCCACGAAATTGCAACCATTTGTAAGCTCATATGCCCGCCAACATGCAAACGTGCACATATGTACACACTTGCATAAGGGCAGCTCTTCCAGAAATAAAATCCTTGCTACGCCCCTGAAGCTGGCTCTGCTATCATCTAACGCAAGTCACGATAGAACTGGGGTCCGCCACAGTGGCACAGTGGTTACAGTGCTCGGCTGCTGACTCTAGAGTCGCGGGTTCGAGCCCGGTCGGCGCAGTCGCGTTTCGATGGAGGGTAAAATGTTAGAGACCCACATACTGTGCGATGTCAGAACATGCCAAAGAACACCAGATGGTCGAAGTTTCTGAAGTATTCCAGGCATTGAAAGCACGTACGACGGAAAATACGTGTGTGATGCGACACCCCCCTCCACTCCGCTCTCCCCGACTCCGCTACTATACCTCCGTTTTCTGTGTTCTAAGAAAATTAAATTATGAGGCCTTGCCCTATCAGCAAAATGGGGATAAGCAAAGCTTGGCGTGTGCATGCCTGACCTACTTTGTTTGTTTGTTTTTTGTTTGTCGGTCTGTTTCTTTTTCTTTCTTTCTTTTTCCCCCTTCTTTCTTTCTTTCTTTCTTTCTTAATTTCTTTCTTTCTTTCACGTTGCGCAACGCTTACTCCTAACTTTTTCCTTCCTCCGCGCCGGGAATCGGACATTCAACTATGTGCTTATCAGCGCAACATTTCCGTTGCCACAGGCAACATCGCCGGTAATACGTGAAACAATAAAATACAAGAATGAAAGGCAGTAATGACATGTGACAACAGGGTTGCCGTTGGTGGCTACTTTGCGCCAAATTGGCTACTTTTGGACCCCGGTTGGCGACGAAAATTTCCAGTTGGCGCCATGGCTTTTTTCACACTTGTGGTCTTACTTATTCAGAAATGGTTTTATTTATTCGTAAATAGTAAAGACTCTGTTGAGAATACTGCTTTTGTTCTATTTGGCTAGAAATTCGGCGATAATGTCAAATGACATGGATACTTTGGCTACTTTTGGCGTGAGTTCTGGCGCCTTTTCATGTCCACCCAACGGCAACCCTGTGTGACAACGTGAAACGACAAGTGACCACGATAAAACGATCAGATCGCCACATCAGAAATGGCTGGTCGATAAGAAAAGGAAAATAGACAACCACCCTTTTGTAGCGCGAAGCCACAAGGAAATCCATACGGATTTCTCAGAAAGAAAAGCTTCTTAGTTGCCGTATCCGTATGGATTTCCTTGTGGCTTCGCGCTACAAAAGGGAAATGGTTGTCTATTTTCCCACTTTCTTAACCCTTCCGCCACTTTGCGGGCTTCCGCAGAACTCATTTGCATTACTTGTGTCCATGCGCTTCGAGTTGTCGATGAATTCGCCCTCGCGCTGCCAATTGCTAGCTTCCTGGTTAGCTCAATTGGTAGAGCGACCACGCCCCGGAAAGGCGTTGGTCCCGGGAGGGTTCGAACCCCGGACCAGGACGAATTTTTCGGCAACTAAGAAGCTTTTCTTTCTGAAATCCGTATGGATTTCCTTGTGGCTTCGCGCTACAAAAGAGGGTGGTTGTGTCTATTTTCCCTTACTTAACGCTTCCGCTACCTTGCGGGCTTCCACAGAGCTCATTTGCATGGCTGATCGATGACGAGCCCACGATCGAAAGAGAATCAGTTATTGGAAAACCGACGCATACAAATACGCATGAGACCGGTGCACCTTTGAGGGCCAATTTGTGTACACTGTACACCCGCATATCTGTATACTCGCCGGCGCTGTGCTTTCGCGAGTTATGGCACTGCCACCGAAACCTGTAACTCACAGAAGCTTCGCTTAAAACTACAGCTATTGGAGTCCGAGGCGGCGAGTATAAACGTGGGCAGTCATCCACGCATTTCTATGTGACATTCGCAGTTTCCCGCCACCTGAAGAAAAAGGCAACATGTCGGCCGCTTGGATATTCGACGCCCTCGCAGACCAGTGGTCTCGATGGCTGCCTCCGTCTGCCACCGACACCGTACGAAGGTGAGCTTCTCGCAAAACGCCTGTCCACACGTTCATCTAGGTCGATGGGATTTGCTTACCTTGTTTCACAACAAGTTGAGACATGGCGGGAACTGCAGAGATGCAAAAAAGTTCCAAAAGCCGGGGGAGTTCATGATTCTAAAAGAATTTAACTCCTGCCTAACATAGCACAACAGTATTAACAAAATTACATAGACGTTTTGACACCTATGCATGTGGTATCCTCGCTATACAGTGCCACCAGAGGAGCGGAGGTCTCCCAGTCCACTACTAGTCACATATGAAAATATCCCTATATATATGTAGTAGTGGACTAGTAGTGGACTGGGAGACCTCCGCTCATTTGATGGCAGTGTATACTGAGGATACCACCTGTATAGGTGTCGAAACGCCACTGTCATTTCGTTATTACTGTTGTGCTATGTTAGGTAAGAGTAAAAGTCTTTTAGAATCAGTGACTGGAGGGACGTGCGGGCGCCCCTACGCGTCTCCACATTCTGGTGAAGTAAACTGAATGGTCCAAATGGCTTGTGTGGAAATGCTGTGCTAACGAAAGGCTGGTTGGTAATACATATTCATGGTAAGAAAGAACGCTTTGAACGTGACAAAAAAGGAAGAAAGAGCAAGCAGGAGCAGTTATATTGGTTTAATTTATTCTTCTTTTTGCTGTTTTATAGGTGCTGTTTCATGGTGTAATGATTTTGTTAGCGTAGCCTGTGCACCATGAAAATCGATTACATTTACATTTAATGGCGCTGCGTCGTTTATTGGTCCTTAAATGACATTGCGTCTTGCTTCACTGCTCTAGAATATTAGCGCGTGCTCACATATTCTTGCTTTTTCCAAAAATTTACGTCCACCAACTAATCAAGTGTCTTTTAATACTCTCCGCTGCATATTTCACCCACTTTAGTACCTTCTCAGACAGAAGTAGTGAACAGTATAGGTTTAATTATTTCTATGATCATCGTCATCATCATCATCATCAGCCTGTCCACGCCCACTGGGGGCAAAGGCCTCTCCCATGTTTCGCCAATCAACCCGGTCCTGTGCTTTATGCTGCCACGTTATACCTGCAAACTTCTTAATCTCATCTACCCACCTAATTTTCTGTCTCCCCCTCACGCGTTTGCCATCTCTTGGAATCCAGTCAGTTACCCTTAATGACCAGCGGTTATCCTGCCTACGTGCTACGTGCCCGGCCCATATCCATTTCTTCTTCTTGATTTCAACTATACCTTAACCCCCGTTTGTTCCCTGACCTACTCTGCTCTCTTCCTGTCTCTTAAGGTTACACCTATCATTTTCCTTTCCATCGCTCGCTGTGTCGTCCTCAGTTTAAGTTGAACCCTCTTTGTAAGTCTCCAGGTTTCTGCTACGCCATCGCTCCAGATGCAGCGATGACGTAGTGGTTAGAGCATCAGCCTCGCATGCAAGATGTCCGTGGTTTGAATCCCGGTGCCGGACAATTCCCAACCGGATAAAAAAAATCCGCGTGATGATGGAATTGTGTAAAAAGGCCTGGGGTGTAGCCCCACTGGCGACCACAGTAGCAATGCACTCCCTCACCAGAGCAAGATTGGCCACCCTGGTGCAGTACTTGGCCACTACCTCCCATATGAACACACCAATTATTTCTATAGCTTCGTAATATTCTCATAGACGGATGCCTCAATATGTCAGCTAACATTACTGTATTCGTTCTCTATCATTTTCGCAGGGTATTATTGAAAAAAAAAAACACTTTATACATTATTTTAAGATATATCACTGTCAGGCACAATCATGTTGCGTTCGAAATAAACAAGAAAATGGGTTGGCAAATGACTTGAGCAATGTGCATGCTAAGTGGTTGTGGGCTAGAAGCACGCAGAGTTCACATCTCGCAGTGTGCTAGTCACACACTGACAGCATGAGCGCACGGATGTAGCGCTCTCAGTGACCTCTCGTAACCGGGCACATGGAAGGATAAAAATTCACAGCATATCCACGGAGTGAATGATGATGAGTGGGCGAAGCTCCGGAGGTTCATCAGTAAGCCGTGAATCTTCCGTGAATTCTGCCCAGTACATCATCAACGACGAGAGATCGGGCGCGTTTATACTAAAGGGTCGATGAGAGTCATGGCGACTTGCAGCTCACTTTAATTTTACATGTACGCTGTGAATTTTTATTGTTTAATCACTGACAGGAGAAATCTCACACAGGCGCTACCTTGGAGGTCAAAATCCAGTGCCTATATATACGGGGTGGACAGTGAACGGTTGTGCAGCGCGAGCAGTCAAGAAACTCGCTAGCAGACGCTGCCTGCGTCGGCGTCGCGAGGCGAGAGAGGGGGGGGGCGTAGGAGAGAGGGGAAAGCGTAGGAGAGGAGAGGGTGAGGGCGCCCCTTAAATCGGAGAGCAGCTGCACCGCCAACGCCATGAAACTCGCTAGCAAACGCTGCCTGCGTCGGCGTCGCGAGGCGAGAGAGGGGGGGGACCGTAGAAGCGTAGGAGAGGAGAGGGTGAGGGCGCCCCTAAAATCGAAGAGAAGCTGCACCGCCAACGCCATCTAGCGTACCTTCACCCAACCACCATATTGTACGCATGTCTATGGGACAGCGCCCTCTCGGAAACGAGACGAGAAATAGAATGCGTACAGCGCCATCTAGTATATCGTCACCCAACTGCAGTTTGTATGTACTTCTGTGGGACAGCGCCATCTATTATACTGTTCGGGAGATACTGCCGGTTACGCCTGACGCGTGAGAAGGTTTGACTAAGAGGAGCTTCGCCCCTAAAAACTCACACCTTTTAGTTACAACGGAGAGCTTATTCTGACGATAGCAATAACACACGTCACCATAAGCACTTCAATAGCTCGGAGATAAATGTATATGGCATACTTCATGCTGAAAAAAAAACAATGGAAACACATGATTACGATACCGATGCTGAATTTCGTTCTTATTTCAGGGCGGGCTACTATTCAGTGAGACCATACCCAGGGCTGAAGATCCTTTCTGTCAATACGAACTACTGCAGCAGTTTGAACTGGTAAGATGTCGTGCCATGTTTCTGGTGGTGTTGCTAAATTGTACTAAGTATAATTCGTTTTGCCAGCTGGGCTGTCGACACGCGGTGCGATAAAAAAAAAGTCACAGTTTCACCGCAAGGGGGAAGCAATGAATGCGATAGCAACAAATTGTAATGTAATATAAGTGAGGCTGGCAGCTAACTCTTTTGGATCTGATCTCACGCAACTCTACAAAACGGTGGCGTAAGAGAATACGGCCGCCGCAGGGACACTTTTCGCAGTCTCCTCGCGTTGACAGCGCAGTACGTGGAAGGGTATACGAGCCGCCCGGCGATGGCTGCCAAGATAGCGATATAGTGCGCGCGCCAGCGATGGCGACCGCACCAGTAAAATCAAAGTTAACAGCAACCCTCCCTCGCGTCTTTTCATGCTCTTTAAAGACGTGCGGGGCGCTTCGTCTGTGCTTGAGAATTCAACGGCCGGTCTAACAGGTGGGGTGATCTTATCGCATGCGTCCTTCGAGTGACGGAGATGGGCCGGCTTGTTTGATCTGTGCTTCAGCCGTATTCGTAGCCCACGCTCGCGCGCTGTTATCCGCAGGTAGCAGCGCGCAATGCACTGGGGGGATCTTATCAATTTGGACATTATACGGGGCATGACGGCTACGGCAAAAGCCCGTTGAGACTGTCCATGTAATTGCTATCGCAATAAAAAAATATTCCCCATCTCCCGCTAAAGGGAACCATGTGTGGATGTGAAGCAGCGGGGAGATGGTTAGCTTGAGCGGGAGAAACGTCGCCGCTCTCATTTCGCGGCAGCGGCCCGGGCGCTCATCGCGGCGCGCTCCGTCATTTTTATACCGCGGAACTACCGTGGTGCCCCCCAGCGGAGTATGCAGCTGTCGCACCACCTGTCGCGCGCCGCTCCGTAGAGGATTCCTAGAGGAGAGAACGGGGGGGAACCGTAAGAGAGGAGAGAGAGAGGGGACGCGCATTCCCTGTGGGGATGTCGGACGCGGGCGCCGCTCCTTAGAGTAGAGGATTCCTACAGCAGAGAAAGGGACTGAGCGTAGGAGAGAGGGGGGAGAGGACGCGCATGCGCTGTGGGACGCGGGCGCCGCTTCGTAGAGTAGACGATTCCTAGAGTAGAGAAAGGGGGTGCGCGTAGGGGAGGAGAGATAGGGGGAGGGGACGCGCATCCGCTGTTGGGGTGTGGGACTCGGGGGCCGCTCCGTAGAGTAGACGATTGCTAGAGGAGACAAAGGGGGTGAGCTTAGGAGAGAGGGGGAGGGGACGCGCATGCGCTGTCGGGGTGTGGGACGCGGGGGCCGCTCCGTAGAGTAGAGGATTCCTAGAGGAGAAAAGGGGGGTGAGCTTAGGAGAGGAGAGAGAGGAGACGCGCATGCGCTATGGTGGTGTGGGATGCGGGATGGAGGGACGGACTCCGCCATTTTCATACTGCGGAACTACCGTGGCGCCCCCCAGCGGAGTATGCAGCTGTCACACCACCGGTCGTGCGCGCCGCTCCGTAGAGGATTCCTAGAGGAAAGGACGGGGGGGGGGGGCGTAGGAGAGGAGAAAAAGGGGACGTGCATGCGCTGTGGGGGGTGTGGGACGCGGGAACCTCTCCGTAGAGCAAAGTATTCCTAGAGGAGAGAGGGGGGAGAGGACGCGCATGCGCTGTGGGGATGTGGGACGCGGGCGTCGCTCCGTAGAGTAGATGATTCCTAGAGTAGAGGAAGGGGGTGAGCGTAGGAGAGCATAGGGGAGGGGGACGCGCATGCGCTGTAGGGGGGTGTGGGGCGCGGGGGGCCGCTCCGTAGAGTAGAGGATTCCTAGAGGAGAGGAAGGGGGTGAGCGTAGGAGAGAGAGGGGGGAGGGGACGGGCATGCGCTGTGGTGGTGTGGGACGCGGGAAGGAGGCACGGACTAAGCCCCCTCCAAACACATGCAAGCAAGATTAAGGAACGGGGTCAACCTGGGAGAAGAACACCACCTGCCTAGCTATTGCTAAGCAGCCTCTCTGTGCTCTCGGCCATGACTCTGATGACTGGGGTAGGGTTGACGGCCTTCATATTACTACAGTGTTCTGGTTCGCATAATGGGTGCTTCCCTACTTCTTGAAAGTGGCCGGACGCGGGACGCGGGACTCGGGACGGACATAGCCCCGAGCATAAGATGTACTTCAATAATGCATGTTGCTGGGCGAGTCGGTCGTACATGATGAAACAAGGTGCTGCGCAAAGGACACAGGGACAAGGAAGTGAACGAGGGGGGCCGCTCCGTAGAATATCCTCGCTCCGAAGTGAACGAGGACCGGCGCTCCTGCGCCCGTCCTGGTTCACTTCCTTGTCCATGTGTCCTTTGTGCAGCACCTTGTTTCATCAAGTTTGAGCATAAGATGCTTCGCATCTAAAAAAAAAACACAGTTTCGCCGTTAGGGCAAGCCGTTTCAGGGGACATCGGGTTGAATTTCACTACCCGCGGTTCTACAACATGCTCCTAGAACTAAGTACACGGCTCTTCTTTCATATCCTCTTCAATAAATATGAGGCAGCTGTGACCGGGAATAAACCCACCTCTCCGAGCTAAGCAGCGTAGCACCTGATCTACTGAAGTACCATGACGGATGCTTGTAGCCATGTCGCGCATGTAGCACTTTATGTCTGCAATGTGCACGATGCGCTCAACTATTTGTTCGTATGCTTGTCTGGCCGTTCAACGTGCGAAATGGCACTGTGCAGCGTCACAGCGAGTGGCAAA
Organism: Rhipicephalus appendiculatus; assembly: GCA_030522465.1. Lineage (NCBI taxonomy): Eukaryota > Metazoa > Arthropoda > Arachnida > Ixodida > Ixodidae > Rhipicephalus > Rhipicephalus appendiculatus. Next base: position 32,583 of record JALIZH010016616.1, read on the forward strand.
TATACCTCAATCTACACTGCGCACTGTTTGCATATTTTCGCCTATTTATCATCGGTTTCTGCACACGCAGGTGGCTCTTGATAAATGCCACAGACCCGGCACAGCAGCTCGCATGGCTCGTGGATGAACTACACGAATCGGAAGCCAAGGGCGAGAAGGTGAGCACGAATATTACTTCTAATTGGAACCTCACATTGTAAACCTTAATGTCATTTATGTCGCCAAAAAACCAAATGAATATGATCTGTGCTTTTCTAATTCACCCGTTTTCAGCGTTAAAATTTTGAAATAGGGATAGCTCTCCTCACTGACTGATATACGAACAAAGAAGAGCATGTCTTTTGCACAGTTGTTCGTGTCGGGCCCTCTGCTTGTTGCTAAGCTTCGCAGAAACCATGCTCTCCACTGTTCGCAGTTCTCTAGTTTAGACTATACATTTTATCATTAGATATGCTGTAAATAATAACAACGTATGTAGACGTAGAAAATAAGTAAAGAGCCCTTCGAACATTTCACATAGCTGTTGGGGACGTCAAGGTGCAGAGGGGCTGTCATGCACACCTTCGTTAAATCATTGCTTGCTTTGCGAACCCGTCCGTGCTTACCTGAGCGTGGCTGGTGGGACTCCATTGCCGAATAGGTCTCTGACCGGTATCCGAATGGTCCATGAATCGAACTTGCAACACCTCTGCTCTTGGACACTGAAGCAGGGTGTGCTAACCATGAGACCACAGCCACACGCATGCTTTTTGCTCGTTGAAGGCTGCTGTACTTCCTGACTAAACGTTCTTGAGAGAGATGGTGCCGTAAATTATGAACGCCCCCAGTAAGCGCTGCGAGATTATCTCAGCTTACATCATACTCCGCGCGCAGTAGTAGAATGTAGAGGAGTGTTGTCGGCCTGGGCAGGTACAGGCGAGACTTTGGCTGCTGGTGCAAAGAGCAAAAACCGCGACGGCACAGAGCTCACCAATATACCCTCGCATACTACTTGAAGGCGTCAAGAATGCTGAACGCAACCCTCGCTATGAATGAAAGAAAGGGGAATTGGTGAAGGGCTCGTGTTCTTGTTAGATGCAACCTAATTAGCCCAACAGACAATTAAGTCAGTGAAGGCACAGTGGACATTATTGGTAGTTTTTTAACTGTAGTAAGCGACTATGATATCAACGGAAATGAATTAAAGTGAACGTTTAGATAACTTGCCGCCTAAAGGGACCGAGAAAGCAACCCCCAGATTGGTTTCATGAGACATTTCATAACTTAGGAGCGATTACGTGGCACTGACTTAATAAGCCGTTGAAATTAATGCCGGATGACTTACACGCCATTATGTAAGTAGTAGGGATGTGCGAATAGTGAAACTTCAACTCGAATCAAATTTGAATCGAATAGTTCCGAATAGTGGCCGAAAATATCGAATACCGAACGGAATATCGGATAGTACATTTACAGGAAACGTGTATCACCAGTTACGGCAAGACAAAGGAAAAAATGCCCCCCACCTCCCCGAAGGAAATCGTGAGGAAATGCGAACGCATTTCGCGCGCGCTTCACTCCATTTATATATGGTGGTTGTGGTTCGAAGAAGGAAAAGGCGCCTAATTTCTGCAGCCCGGTCGGGAGCACGGCGCAGCGCCTTTTTTTTTGCTTTTTTCTTGTTTTTTTTAATTTTTTTTATTTATTTTTAAAATTTTTTTTTCATATATAGCTCCGCCGAGCTCCGCCGCAGACGGCTTTTAGTTAACGCGCACGCTGCGAATTTTTATTGTTCAACAACGCACAGGAGAAATCTCCCACCGGCACCACCTTGGAGGTCAAGATTCATTGCCATATATACGGGGTGGCCAGTGAATGGTTGTGCAGCGCGAGCAGTCGGTTTTTTCAATCAAGAAACTCGCTAGCAGACGCTGCCTGTGTCGGCGTCGCGAGGCGAGAGAGGGAGAGGGGGGGAGCGTAGGAGAGAGAGAGGGGGGGCGCGCATGCGCAGTGGGAGTGTGGACGCTGCGGGCAGAGATGCCTAGAGAAGAGAGGGAGGGGGAGCGTAGGAGAGGAGAAGAGAGGTGGGACGCGCATGCGCAGTGGGAGTGTGGACGGCGCGGGCAGGGATGCCTAGAGGAGAGAGGGGGGAGCGTAGCAGGGGAGAGAGGAGGGGAGGCGCATGCGCAGTGAGGGTCTGGTTGCCGCGGGGAGGGATGCCTAGGGGAGAGAGAGGGAGAGAGGAGGTTTTTTATTTTTATTTTTTTTTGAAAGGGTTTGCGCATGCGCAGTAAGGGCGGTCACGCCGTACACCACCACCACCGGATTAAGCTTCGCCATAAGATGCTTCACATCTAACACCTGCCGGCGCGCACACCTCCTCAACCTATCCTCCTCCTCCTCCTCCGCGGACAACGCCAACGCCAACGCCGGATGCCTGACATAGCCCGACTATGAAATGCATTCGCATTTAAAATCCAACTTGCTACGGCGTGGTGACAGCTTTATTACTCTGCCAACCAGGAGCGTTCGTTTACAGCTTTCGTGGCCACGCAAGCATGTCGATAGAAGGGCTGCCATTCCAGTCAAAAGCGCCACTCCCAAGTTCCGAACGGCTAATGGAAGCTAGTTTTTTCTTCCCCCCTATGGTCGCGCAGTACTGATCTGACAACGGTATTGTTGTGCTGCATCGCCGCGGGTGGTCTGGGCTCAAAAGACTTCGGGCGCCCGTTCGGCCGTCAGCACCGTTTTAACGTCTCGTCGGAACGATGGGAGTTTCTGAATGAGTCATGTGGTGCGGCAGTGGCGAATGCACAGCGTCAACGAATCTGCACATGTGAAACCAATCTCCGAGTTATTCGCGGGCCAAAATCGGGACGTTTCGCGGTGCTTGCGGCGTATGCGATCGAACTACGCAAGAAATCCGTGCCTTCCTTTCGCAAACGAAGTTGTGAAGGGCTTCACAGTTTTCTCATGTGCTTTTTTTTCTCCTTTAAAATAAACATGCGCTCGGTTTTGTAACAGGGTATCGGTGAAAGTTTTAACGAATGGCCTACTGTAACGACGTTAGCGTTACTTAAGGCCACCCCACCCTAACCAAGTTGCACCATTGGCGTTTGTCGCGTTTTAGATATTCGTCCTGTCGAATTATTTGAAACTTCGATTACTAGGTATTCAAACGTCAGATTCAACTATTTGATTAGCTATTATTCGATTCGAATTCGAAACTCAAATATTCGCACAACTCTAGTTATTAGCAGTTTCAACTGTTTGACATGACATTTACTTGAGAAATTCAAGGCAAGCTACCAGAAGGGGTGTGGAACTTTTATTTGTTAATCTTCAGGCGTCTTTCCATAGAGAAATGCGTCGAATGGACGGCACGAAAGTGACATTTTCGGCTAACGTATTTCGTCCGGAGAAAAGCGCTGCTAAACAGGATAAAGACTTGCTGATAATTTGTTTCGAGGTAGTAGGAAGTGCTGCTGATACTGACCTAAAAACATTCGCGCACTTGATGCATCAGGTTGTTGACATTCGCGCAAATTCTTTTTACTGTTCTGGGGTCTCAGGAAAACCTCTTGACAAATTGAGAAGAAAGCTGTACATTGAAAATTTTCTGCCTTTGAAAAGTACGAGAAATCGGAAGACTTCAGTTTGTGACAGCCTATATTAAATAACTGTTATGTCACAAAAAAGCAAAAAAAATACACCCTACCTTGAAGCTAAAAGGTTGCGTTTTCAAGTGAATAAGCCGATTCATATATAAGACACCGTAATCACAATGCAAAAAGAAAAAAAAGTTAACAATGTCGCCATTCTCGGTAACCACCCAGACCAACTATGCCCATGTTAGTTTAGTGTTCTGTTCATTTATATGTCAGAACTTTAGCAGGTAACAAAGGATTGGTTTAAAATAGTGAGCGTTAAGTGGAGGTGAAAGCTTCACAAGAGCGCACAGAAAAAGCCGGCAGATCCCACGCATTGTGGGAATCGATGTCATGCGAAGCAGCCAGGATAGAGCAAATCATGCTTTACATAATTTGCATGTCATATTTTACATGTTACGACCCGTTATTTGTATTCGTCATACAGTCACATACACATACAGTCACGTCGCGCAATACCAATTTTGTGTGTATATCAAGCTCGCGAACTGGACGCAAGCGCACCATGAGCGTGGCATGTAAATGGCATTGTAGATGACATGCATGCCAAGATTTTCATGTTACCACCCGCCACTTATGTTCATTATATAGTCATGTCACTCAATATCAAATTTGTTGTATGTCAAGCTAACGAAACGGCCGCGAGCGCGCCATGAGCGTGGAATGCAAGTCATGTCGCTCAGGACATGTCACGATTTACATATTACCGCTAGTCATTTATGTTCGTCATACAGTCAGGTCACTCAATACCAAATTTGGTGTATCTCAAGCTAACGAAACGGCCGCGAGCACGCCATGAGCGTGGCATGCAAGTCATGTCGCACATGACAAGTCATGATTTCCATATTACCACTTGTCATTTATGTTCGTCATACAGTCATGTCCCTCAATACCAAATTTGATGTATCTCAAGCTAACGAAACGGCCGCGAGCGCGCCATGAGCGTGGAATGCAAGTCATGTCGCTCATGACATGTCATGATTTCCATATTACGACTAGTCATTTATGTTCGTCATACAGTCATCTCACTCAATACCAAATTTGGTGTATATCAAGCTAACGAAACGGCCGCGAGCGTGCCATGAGCGTGGCATGTAAATCATACTTTTCATGACACGTTAGTCATGATTTTCATGATATGACCAGGCAATCATGTTCGTCATACAGTCATGTTATGCCATACCAAATTTGGTACAAATCCCATTAACGATACGGCCAGGAGAGCAGAAAGTCGTAGGCGGCTAGATAGATAGATAGATAGATAGATAGATAGATAGATAGATAGATAGATAGATAGATAGATAGATAGATAGATAGATAGATACGCTCAAAGTCGCCGAAGTTCGCTAAGAAATGCTTCGCATTTAATAAAAAAATTAGTATGAGAATAATCTTAACTTTGTGCTACGCTTCATTAAAAGTAATGTTCCCTGTTCGGCCCAGAAAAAGTTATACCAGGACATCGGTTAGCAATAATACAGCTTCGTCAGGAATCAGTAGCAGCAAAATGTTATTGAACTAAAAAAAGTTTCTAAACGATCGTGATTTCACCGGTAAAAGATGTAACAATTATCCCATATCGTTTCTTCCGGAAATATGTGCATATCGCGGTTAGAGTTCACGTTTGCGGGGCTGTTGTGAGCGTGTTCTTGAGAAAATAGTCGAAAAGTGTCATTCAGGAAAGTTTCCACGTGGTTACCACATCAATATAGTTGCAAGTGCACTCAGAAAGCCCAGCATTACCTTGGCTTTGTGTGCATGGCAACGGCATCGCTGCCCCTTAGGTTTTTAATGGTTTCGCTCACAGTAGTTGCACGGTTTTTCGCACGTACGCCAAAGAGATAAAAACAGTGGAGTCGGTAGATTGCTGATGCCATATGCTTAAGCACAGGCAGCAACCACGAAACAAAAGAAAGACGTCCTTCAACAATGATTTGCATAGCCGTGCGTAAGGATCTCCGTTAGGAGGAACCAAATAGTACCGAAACACCCCCCCCCCCTTCTCTCGTCCCTGATTAGTCGACTCTGAAAGGAAATAAGCTTCGCAATGGATGCGAAGATATTAATGAAACGACGAAGTTCGAATAACGGCGTGCCTTTTGTCCCCAGCTCCCCGGCGCTAAGCGGGGGAAGTGAACTGTTCTTGTCATGAAACATCAGGAGCTCTCGGCTGCCAATATCCTAAAAAACCTGCTTGGCCATCAACCTGCATTTTAAACACTGAAGGTACAGGTTCGACTGGGTCGCCGGGTACAGGTATGGCGCAGGCTCGGCAACCCCTGAGATGAGTAAACAGGGACCCCACCCTTTCCCCCTGCCTTCAGCGCCTGCCTATGATTATTTGCTCTCAATATTCCACCAACTGTTTAAACTTCAAATGTACTTACCCAAAGTGGTAAGCGAGCACGATGGTGACAAGACGATGTGGCTGATAAAAACGGACCTTGCAAGCAGCACGTAGATACCACAGCAGGAATACACCTAAGCTTGAGGTCCTGTTTAAATTATCAGTAATCAGGAACGACATCCAGTCACACGGCAATGCACCAGTTTTGTGGAGTAAATTATGTAACGCCAGAAAGTCTAGTTGCCCACAGAAAGAAGACAAAACTGTCGTTGCCTATTTCAATGATTCTATTTGAAAATTGCGAGTGTATTGTTTCTTTGTCCTGGTTTACCAGAGCGTGCCGAGTGCCACTGGCGCTGAGGACTCATTCTTCATTAGTGCTCCATTTTTCCGGAGGATGAGCGGGCAGCGTTGGGAATTTCTATGACGGCGTAACACCCGTGCATCTCTTACGGCATCGCGCAGGTGCACATCATCGCGCACATTCCTCCTGGTGTGTCCGACTGCCTGCACGTGTGGAGTGAGAACTACCATCGCATCTTGCAAAGGTAAATTTGGAATGTGAGAATGTTTTTAGTGCTACAAGCAGAGAAATGTGAAAAACGGCAATTTTAGGGTTTTCCTTGCAAAAATTTTAAAAAATATTTAATTCGAGCATGTTGTTGACAAAGTTCTGCGTCAGGGGAACTCAGATCAGATCAGCAGAGATAGTTGGCTCGCAGACGTAATAGGCAAGGAGTGTTGCTACCTCCGAAACTAAGCATCATGATAAAACATTATAGTGCCATTGGACGCAGGCGCGGCTAGAAGCATTAATATGTTCCCTCTTCCCCGATTTATCTGTTCTTTGTATATTTGCGCGTGTGTTCAATAAACAATTAAGTTGGTAGTCAGCGCTGGTCCTGTGTACTTCCTAGTCTGTGTTTATGTTGCACTATTTTTCACAATGGACAAGTACGAACTAGCTCGCATCAATTCGCTCTTTAGTACAATACTAATGGGGCGTTTGTAGCAGCACTGTTATAAGTGCGTTTGTGGGCTTGTAGGCGAAACTCATTGAATAGTCAGTAAAAATATTTCGGGGTCTAGACATTTCAAAACCATGATATTACTTACGAAAACCACAACAGTGATGGCAAAATGTTAAGGCGGCCTTTTCCAATGCAGTAGGTTTCGTGCCCGATTCCCATTGGTGACAGCAAACCTACCTTTGTTCGCTAACATTTTTATGAGTACCGCGACCTGAAGCCTGGTTTTTTTTTTTGGGGACCTGATCTCGAAAGCTCGAAAGGTTGCCCGACAAAGATCCGTGAAGGTACTCGGACGCATCTTATCCTACCACTGTCTTAATGAAGTGGTCTAGCATCCGCCGCTGTTGTGCGACGTAAAAAATTTCTGCCGCTTGGTGCCCACCCATGAGATGAGGACAAGCGTGCTTCCGGCGAGGTGTTCAGCAGATCTTATGGCTTGGGTCACAAACATCGCGGGAAAAATGGCAATATGGGACCGTGAAACCTATAAAATCAATGATCCGCTTTCTTGTTTTGTGTTGTGTGCAGGTAGACACAAATAAAGAAACCGACTGATCTCTATGATTATTAGGCACGCCATGGTTGACAACTCCTGATTCATTTTGAGTCCACAAGGGGCGATCCGTAAGGTGTGGTTCCGAAACTATGAACACGCATTCAAGCACGAAACGCTCAAGGGTTCCGTGCAACTGGGCCCACGCGGGAAGACAGCCTATCAGAGAGCCTTAGGGCCGCTTGCGAGTGTCTTCGGCGAAAGTTTCCAATCGCGTTTGGCTATGATTTGTAGGCGTTCAGCCTTGCACGTTTTGCTTGTACCCAAATAAGACCTAGTCTGGCCTTTCCCCGCGCGCGCGTAACCGGAGCACTATCGTGTCAGTGGCGTGCTTGGCAAGCTTTATGTGGTGACTCGAACGAAACCGCTGTCGCCGCGCCTAAGTATTTGCCAGCGCTCTCCTATTCAAAATTGAAACACGAAAGAACAGCATTCTTTTTCGCACTGAATTTGCCAGCCGTGCTCACGGAAAGCAAAATTTACGTACGTTGCACTACATACACAGTAGTTATATAAATAACCGCTAACTTATCAAAGATCTGATTACTATACGATGCAAGTGGGGGGAGCAGGTGGTGAAAGAAGCCAGGTGCTCTTACTTAAAAAAAATTTACGGCGAAGACTAAAACACGGACACAAAGGGACGTAATCAACAGCACGGCGCCCGGTGTTCCTTTGTGTCTGCGTGTGATAGCTTCCACCGTAAAGTTTCTTTTTTAAATTATGAATCTTTACCAACTAGCTCAAACCAAGATCCTGCTAGTGCTCTTCGTCGTCGCTTTTGCTGCCTCATCTCACAGTATTCACACGTGTGTTTCAAGGGACATTGATCAGCATCATGTGCCGAAATTAAGCTCTAGCTAGCATGTGTCGTAGTGATTCATCGTCTTTCTTGAAACCGCAAACGAACGCCCTATGCAAACGCCACTTATCAGTGAAGCCTTTGGAATACTCAGCTTAAGTGGGGGGCACCGTTGCATAAATAACGGACACGATACTCCAATATGTTACGTTGCTGTGCACAGGTATGAATCTACAGTCCGGGGCCAATTCTTTGGGCACACGCACAACGACGAGCTTGAGGTGGCCTACGACTCCACGGACGCCAAGCGAGCACTTGGAGTGGCTTACCTCGGGCCAAGCCTGACGACCTACAGCTCGGGGCACCCAGCCTTCCGAGTATTCACTGTGGACGGTGGTTACCCTGGAGCGTCCTGGGTATGGTCACTCGACGATTTCCCGTTGACCTCTTTTTTAGGTCAAACCTGTACGAAAATCCATGCGGATTTTTCAGATGTTGCCTTGCGATAAAGTTCTGCTGGTCTGGAGTTCGAACCCGAGACGAACGCCTCACCAGAGTGGCCACTCTGCCATATAACCTTCATAATCCAGGTCACGTACAACATCAATGTAAACAAAAGAAAATTAGATGACTAATAAAGTATTATATCTTATTAAACTTCCCGGGGCAAAAAATAGACACGGTATACATAGAAAAGACGAGGGCCAGTGCAGGTACGTGCCAGCGCACATAACAGAGCACGCGCACCAGAGCGTACCAGAGCACGTACCAGCGCACGTACCAGCGCAGGTACGCAAGTACAATATCTCGTTTATGTAATCAGAAAGCTCTTATAGAAGTTCAAAAACGATTACGTTAGAAGAACAAGCTGTGGTCACTGTATAAGCACCCCAGTTCATGAAAGATACGAGTAAAATTTGTAACGTATGCGGTCAACCTCATTTTGAAAAAAAAAGTTTGTCGATACCTCTGTCTTGGGCGTTTTGGTTGTGGTAGGTGCAGCGCGCCAGTAAGTAAGAAGAAAGAAATTGAAACACGGGAAACAACGCTGACTTCCAACATGGGCTATTGATCATGACGACGTGCTTGGGGCTAAACTGTAAATGAATTATGTTTTCTGCCTCCCGTTTCTTTCCTTCCCAATTATTGTCCGGCGCTTACGTCGGTGCTTTTGTTGGTACCTCCACAATAAACAGCTATCTCGCTAGCTATGATGTTTATGATTAATATAAATCAGGATGACGTTTCCGTTCATGTTCCACTACAGGACGATAATAAAAGCGTGTGTCCCTGTTTGCTTCTTATTCAACATTACATAGCTTATCCTTATATTCGTGGCGGTATTGATTGTGTATGTGACGATAGTGTGCTTTGCAATGCATTGGGCGACGCTGTCATTTGGAAAAGGCTTTTGCGAAAGCACGTCGACTATATTGTTCAGGCTATTCAACATGTATCATTGTCCGTTACCGTTTTAATGACTGCATGGTTTCGCTTGCAGTCACTCCTGGATCACCACACGTACCTGCTGAACTTGACAACGGCCAACGCACATCCTGATATGCCACCAAAGTGGGAGCTTGAGTACAGCGCGCGTGCAGCGTACAACATGACCAGTCTTGAACCCCAGCAATGGGACGCCGTGCTCAGGAAGATGGAACAAGATGACAAACTTTTCGACAAGTTTTACAGGTATGTCAATGACAAATGCTAATTATAATTCTTCTGGTTTTACATGCCGAAAACTACGGTATGTTTGTGAGGCACGCAGTAGTACGGGGCTCCTGAAATTTCGAACACTTGACGTTCATTAATGTGCACCTAAATCTAAGTGCGCGGGCCTCTGTCGTTTCGCTTTCATGGAAACGCGCGCGCCGGCCGGTATAGAACCCGCGACCTTCGGGTCAGCAGGCGAGCATTGCAACCACTCTCATCACGGTGGCCCGAAGGGCTAATACTTGCAGCTTGTTACTATTTGTGGCGAATGTAACATTGCATTCTGAATCAAACTGGTCTAGAGCGGCCAGTCGACCCCTTCAGCTGAAGTTTTCCGAAAAAAATAAATAAATAAATAAATAAATAAATAAATATATATATATATATATATATATATATATATATATATATATATATATATATATATATATATATATATATATATATGCGGGGACCAACGCCATAATGATACCGAACATAGCCATACCTCTTGCTAGGTCCTTCTGCAATAATTCAAGCATGAACGGAGGTTAATAAGGCTCCACTGGCGGTTAGTTGGTGCGCCTTCATCTTGTAACGCCATTTCAGAAATTCACAAAGACAGAGGCAACAAAAGAGGTTTCCTCGGTCTTTGTCAATTCCTGGCAGCGCGTCACAAGCTGAAGATGAATGGAGGCTTGTAGCCAATGCGAGGCATAGCAGCTGCGGGCGGCGTCCATAGCCACACGCTCGGCGGCTGTGGACAAGTGTGATTACGACTGTACACACGTTTTTGAGCATTTAATGTATTTTTTATATCTGAAAGAACTAACTTGCGTAATATTTAAGAAAGAAAAAGAAATGCAGTAACAATTAGACATACCGAACCCAAGAAAGTGATCGTCAACGCTAGCTTACAGTACTAAAGTGATTGATAAATCACTTTGAATGAAAAAAAAAATGAAAACCGTGTAGTTATGTACGATGCAGATTATTAATGCGTAAGTGAACGACACCACCTTGTATTCATTACCGTATATTATTATAACGTGTATTATTAAGTAACATCATTAATTGTTGTAACGCGTTCTATATTAAAAAATCGATCTTATTAAATCTGTGATTGTTCTGTGTAAAACGCAGATGCTGTAATGTCGAAGTCTCCGAGCTTAGTTTATTGAAGAGGCAAAAATAACATCAAGGGGGGTCATTAATCAGCGTTAAGCTTGAGAATCTGCAAGGCATTTCCCCTCTGTTGAAAAAAAAATGCTGGAAATGCGTTGTCACAGTTGAAGATTCTCGTGATGAGAAGAAATTGTCTTATTGTCGTGTTTGTACATAAAGGTTTTCTTTCTTTCGAAACGTATGCATTTTCGTCGTACATGCTTTAGTCCTCCCACGTGCATATTTAACGCGTGGGATCCCTAATGTCCATGTGAATCACGTATCAATAACAGATGCAGTAGCCATTCCGGCCTTATTCTACGACCGTCACCACTGATTTTCGAATGATGCTTATTTTTTTCGGGTCAACAGTTCATGCATTAAATAGTTAGTGTCTCAAGCAGAAGCTCTGCCTCTAGGACAGCTCCGATTTTTCCTGGTCGAAGACATGTAAAATACGGAAATGTCTTTAAGAAACACTCGTCATACAAATTTCAATAAAATTGTTGCACTTGAGAGATAAAGGATAGAAAAAAATCACGCCATATCCACGAAGTGAATGATGATGAGTGGGCGAAGCTCGATCGTTTTCATCCATGGCAGAAGGAGAATGTGTGGTCTGGAACGCGCTTATACTTCATGGTCATCAGCGTCATCGTCACCGTTATCACGTGTAGTGGGTACATTCCGCTATACTGGAACGCGCTTATACTTCATCGTTATCACGTGTAGTGGGTACACTCCACTATACTGCGTCATCGTCATCTTTATCACGTGGAGTGGGTACATTCCACTATACGTGGCTATCTACCTACCTACCTACTAGTATACTACTACTACTACAACTACAGAGGAGGGACAGACCCACACCCTAAGGAGCTTCGCCCCTAAAATTCTCACAACCAGAGCACGCATAATTTCAATTAAGGGCATACGATCCATTTTCGAAATATTTGAAGAAACTTAAAAAAAAACAGAAGTGGGCACATGAAGTATAAGTAACTATGTCCGAAAATATACGCAGCAGTTCCGTCAGCTGCATTCTTTATAATATCTCTAGTGGTGATGAATGAGATGAATGGTTATACAGTCGATTGCGAATTCTTACAAGGTAGACAAGGGTATTGAAGTGTATTTCAATATAGCGATTAACATTGCAATTTTTCCAGCATCAGACATGTACTGTGGTCAAGTTTGCAAAAAAATATGGCAGTGTTATTTATTACCGAGTCCCAGAGTGAAACAACTTGAATCTTGCTATTCATAAAATTTTGCATTTCGAGGAATGTAGAAGGTGATTATCATTATAGAAAGTTGACTAGATGCAGTTACAGCGTTTTATCATCGGTGCAACGCCTCTCACAGTCCTAAAATGCCACGGCTCATGCACCCTACCCCTAGCGGTAGAGCCACGAAACACCTCTTGATCTCGGAAGCTTTGGTTTTGGCGGTAACAGTCGTGCTGGCTGCTACCAATACCCTGCCAATACAGCGCAAGATAGCACAGGAAAATGAAAAAAAATGCCCCCACCTCCCCGAAGGGAAATCGTGAGGAAATGCGAATGCATTTCGCGCGCGCTTCACTCCATTTATATATGGTGGTTGTGGTTCGAAGAAGGAAAATGCGCCTAATTTCTGCAGCCCGGTCGGGAGCACGGCGCAGCGCGTTTTTTTTTGTTTTTTTTTATCGCGGTAGCTCCGCTGAGCTGCCGCGATGCGAGCGCCCTCACGCGCCAGAGCACGCTCCTCCTCTCCACTTTGCTAGGGGCGAGGATAAGCGCGCGCGCCCGCAGCTTTTGCTATGCGAGAGAGAGTGAGAGCGGAGAGATAACACCTGCCGGCGCGCGGACACCTCCTCAACCTATCCTCCTCCCCGCGGACAACGCCAGCCAACGCCGGACAACGCCGGATGCCTGACATAGCCCGACTATGAAATGCATTCGCATTTAAAAAAAAAAAAGAAGCAGATTCAGTGCGTGGTACGTAAGGCGCGAACGCGATGCCCTTCCCTTGCCTGTTCTCTCCTCATTTTAGGTTCAATAGCCAGCGCCTCTCGTGGCGTTCCCTTGTTAACACACACAGCTCCCGCAGTTGCCTCCGAGCAGCCGGTAACGTCATGTCACGTTACTAAGGATGGATGGATGGATGCTATGAGCGTCCCCTTTAAAACCGGGGCGGTGACATGTCTGCCACCAGGCTCGAAAAAAACTTTCTTTTTGTGCTTGGCCTAATGCCTTATCTACAATGATTAAATCTATGTTATTATAGCAAAGAAAAATATAAATTCACGGTCCATCTCACTGCCTCTTAAGGCAGAATGACCTTATTTTTCCCATTCTTCATTTTTGTCCTTTATCTCTACTTTTCTGCCACCAATACTCTAACCGTCTCTTACTTATTTCTATTGCGGACGTGTTCAGCTTTCCGTTGTTGTCCCTAAAACCCAAGGCTTCATGTAGACTAGTGCCCACACGCATATCTGGGTGGATATCGCCACATTCAATCAGTACATGTTCCATCGTTTCCTTAGTTCCCCCACAGCATGTACATTGTTCTTCTTCGTTACAGAATCTCGCTTTATAGCTACGCGTTAAAAGGCAACCCGACCTTGCTTCAAACAGTAAAGCGCTTCCCCTTGAATTATCATAAAACCTCTCCCTCCTTATTTCGTTTTTTCCCTTTCGGTAGTCACTGAGAGCCGGCTTCTTTTCCATCGCTGTCATCCAATAAGTCCTCTCCGCCTCTCTGACTTTTCGCTTAATGCTCCTTGTTGCCATGTCGCCCACACTGCTAGCCGTATATTTACTGGTGAGCCTCCTAGTTCTATTTTCTCCACTGCGTGTCGACGCTTTTTCTATACAAATACCTGAAAACCTTCTCTGCCCATCTACTCTCCTTCATTTTCCTCAGCCTCTCTTCAAAGCTAATTTTGCTCTGACCTTCCCTCACTTCAAAACCTGTCCATCCCATATCACCCTTTACAGCCTCATTTGTCGTCTTCCCGTGAGCGCCCAACGCGAGGCGTCCCACAGTCCTTTGATTTACATCCATTCCTGATTGCACCTCTGACTTCATGCACACCACTGAGTTCCCAAATGTAAGCCCCGGAACCATCACACCCTTCCACAGCCCTCGAAGCACCTCGTACCTATTGTATCCCCATAACGCTCTGTGCTTCATGATTGCAGCATTCCTCTTTCCCTTTGTTACCGATGCTTTCTCTTGTACCTCCATATATCTATCCCCCCTCATTTACCCACACTCCGAGGTACTTGTACTCGCTTACCCTCGGTATTTCTTGGCCCTGTATTAAGACCGCATGGTCTTCGTGATCATTGAATACCATCAATCCACATTTTGTTGCACTAAAACCTAGTCCTAGAGCCTCGCCTTCCCTTCCGCATATATCTGCCAGCCGCTGTATATCATCTTGACTGTCCGCAAATAAGACAATATCGTCAGCGTAAAATAGACCTGGAAGCTTCTGCTCAACCATCGCGCCGGTCTGTTTGTGTGACAAATTAAATCCAATGGTTGCTACCTTCTAGCGCTTTTTCCATCCTCACCATGTACAGCATGAATAACAGCGGGGACAAAGGACATCCCTGTCTCAGCCCCTTGCTAATGTCAACGCGGTCCTTGCTGCTTATTCCTTCCCATTCTACACAAACTGTATTTTCTCGGTATATTTCCCTCAAAAGCTGTATACAGTCGTCACCTATGCCCACTTCCTTCAATATATCCCACAAAATTTCCTGATTAACGTTGTCATATGCCCCGGTGATGTCTAGATAAGCTACGTATAAGGGCCTGTTTTCTATTTTTGATATTTCTATACACTGTGTAAGAACAAACAGGTTATCGTCTAACCACCTGTCGATTCGGAATCCATTCTGGAGTTCTCCCAAAATATCATTTTGCTCTACCCACGTTTCCATTTTTAATTTTACTGCCTGCATCGCCAACCGGTATAGTACCGATGTAATGGTTAGCGGTCTATACACCAGAACACAGCGAGTTCAGTGTGTGCCGCCATAATAGGCAGCACGTCGCGCCACCTGTTGCATGCGCGGCGAAGCAACACCTGGAACTGCCAGGCTAGCAGACGCTCCGCAGTTCAGACGCGAAACCTCCTAGCCCGTGTATGGCTGTAAGCATGTCTCGCGCTTTTCCTCGCCTGGAAATTTGTGCTGTTTTCTTGTGAAACGTTGAGAAGACCTTCCTCGACGGTCCGGAATGTCTACAGCACGTGCACTGCTGACTGCGGAAGCAACTTTATCAGGTACGTACTATCGCGATGCGAAGAAACGTGAACGGCGGAAAGCGTGGCTTTCGACTCGGTCGAACTGCGACATGCCTTGACTGTCGTTAAGCAAAACTTGTGCGTTCAGCCGGTGTCACCGTAGCGCTAGAATCCCGCTCCGGCTTGCGCTCATGCAGTGCATATGTAAATCATTTGCCAGTCATGCCTGGCACTCGGAACCCACACACGCGGTGCACGCCGTGCGAAAGTGCCAGCCAGCGCAAGATGTAGTGCTACGCCGGCTGAAAGCACAGATTCGCCTAGCGACAGTCAAGGCATGTCGCAGTTCGACCGAGTCGAAAGCCACGCTTTCCGCTGTTCACGTTTCTTTGCATCGCGACAGTACGCCGTTACATTTGTACTAAACGTGCGCAGTGTGCGTGCACGCGTGAGTCCTAATACCTCCTATTATTGGCATGCGGCCTGCGAAAGAGTTCGACAATGATTTGGTGCCGCATACTACAGGCATACTGCACGCAAATTACTGCTGTAAAGCGAAATAGCTGGCGTCACGTTTGAATACACGCAGTAAGTGTACTTACTCGTACACTTTTACTGGGCTTGTAGTTTTTCCTGTTCATTGCAATTATCCACTGGCGGCGGAGCTCGTCGTTTTTCGTTGCGGATGGAAATATGTGCAATCTGAAAACACCGCACCGGCACGACTCCCATGTTGTGTTGTCGTCTTCACAGACAGTGCTGAGTGATATCTTCCTCTTGCGCTGATTGTTTTCGCATCCAAAGACAGCGCAGTGGTGCCCAGACGACTTCTTGTAAGCGGGAGCGGCGTGGATAGGCGCTTTCTCGTATTTTAAGGTCCCGGACACGCCGCTTACCATGTAACAGATACACGCCTTGGCAGTTCTATACAAACATGGCGTCTGGGTGCGAGAGTATGCCGCCGGGAGCCTAGGTGCCTGGGTGCGAGATAGGCGTGCTCTGGTCTATACGAGCGAATGTTATCCTTTTCTCCCCTGCCTTTATAGATTAAGTTCATTCTACTTTTTCGCCAACTGTCTGGTATTTCCCTCTCCTGTAAGCACTTTTCTACGGCTTTCAGCAGTGCTTCTTTAGTGCTATGTCCTAGTTCGTTAATGAGGCTGACGGGAACCCCATCTAAGCCCGGAGTAGTGTGCTTAGGAATTTTTCCTTCGGCCTTACAGTGGTGAGCGCCCTCCTACGGCGCCTGGTAGCAACACGCGGCAGGAGGCATGGCCTCCGCGATCGGTTCCGTCAGGGCGCTATGAAAAAAAGAGCGAAGTAATTAGAGGAGGTGCTTGTCTATGCAAAGCAACGATTCTCATCTGAGTTGCGCGATTGCTTGAAGAAAACAATATCTTGGTTGCCTGTTAGCTAGACAGAAGCTCCCGAGCTTAAGGTTCCATCTATGTGGCAGTTCAAGCAGTGTTGGAGCAACCACCGTCAGAAAGTGACAGTGGCAATATGTTATTGTGTTTGCAGATTCTACCACAAGGGGGGCACCAAAGAAGAAGCACTGCAAACGTTCGTGCCGGAAGAGGCTTTTGTGCGAGCAAAGGACCGCCATCTCGTCTGATCTCAAACATTGCTAGGGTATCCTGTGATAAACGCCAAAGATGATAGGTGGCAAAAACTCGCTTTACACCGGCTCGGGACCTTGAAACGAGGCCGAAGGAAGACCAATCGGAACGCGGAATCACATTACGCGCGTAACTTACAGTCGAAGGTCACAATGCTCAATCACCCGCCATTATTCGTCAGTGCTTGCGATCATATGTCATTAAACATCTTATTACCAAAGTATTTTTGTTCGTTTTCCTTAGTATGGAGTGCTTGCTCTGTATTATTTATAGTTCGAAACACTTCGTGTCTATTTTGCTTGTTTGTTCTAGCTTTGCCGTCTGCATCTGTATTGACGACAAGTGTACGCTGGTAGCATACGTTCCTTAATGGTCATATGGCGTCTGCTGATCGTCATAATGTAGCACAAACACAAATACAAAAACACGGAGTTATATAACAAAGAACTGTGTTGCGCTTGTGTAGTATATCTCCGAGTCTTTGCACTTGTGTCTTCGCGCCACACAAACTTTGACGATCAGCAAACACCAACTATTCCTCTAGTACGGAGCAGTGGGAGGCACAACTCGCCAGTTGGGACCGGGGAGTGCAGTTCAACCGGGGAGTGCAGTTCGCATCAGTTTCGAGTGCTGAGGGTACCGGGTTCGAACCCCAGCGCCTTCAGTAATCGCGCAGTTTTCCTGTTCAACAGCGAAGCTGTTAACCAGATCGTTCCTCGTTCACCCCGTACCAAAAAACTATCATCATCATAAACGCGTATGCACCACAGAAATTGGGTAAATCCCCACTACTCACTACTGGTCCAAAAATAATAATAATAATAACAATACTACTACTACTACTAATAATAATAATATTATCTTGTGTTTTAAGTCCCAAAAAACACGATATGATTATGAGGGACGCCATAGTGAAGGGCTCCGGGAATTTCGACCATCTGGGGTTCTTGAACGTGCACTGACATCGCACAGTACGCGGGCCTCTAGGTCCACTAAAAATGAACAAAGTAAGTTATCCCAACAAAGGGGTATGTGCCACAGAAATTTGTATGGCCTATCAGAAAACTGCTATCATCCTCGTAAACGAGTAAATGCCTCGATGGAATGGGTATCGCAGAGCGCCGTGCCACCTGGTTGGAACAGCACACCAATGGCATGGGCGTTACCATAGTCACACCACTGTAACGTGACACTTTGTGGTTATAAAAGCTAGTGTACAGCTCGCGCCTAACCACGCGCAGCCATGGGTCGCCCGAAGTTAAATCGCACTCCCGAGGGAGAAGCCGCAATCCAAGAAGGAAGGCTTAGCCGCTGCGCGAGAACTGCAACGGCAGCCTCAATTGGATCCGGAATATCATGCCCAAGAAACGGAACGCAAGAGACTGCGGTGGCACGAAGATCTCGAATACCGAACGCGTAACCACGAGTCCGATGCTGCTCGTACTCGAGCTCTGCGGCAGCCTACCGGGAAGGGGAGCGATCCGGTGCTTCTACCGGTAGCGCCGACGCAAGGTTTCAGCGTGAGTTCCTTTCCTTCGAATTTGGTCATTCTTGTGAAATCTGCGATCGTATTTGGTTCAAGACAATTTTTTCTACTCTTTCGACTCTGAGAACTGCGCAGTCGATGGAGAATCGCGGACATGGCTTGCGTGTGTTGCAGGAGCTCTTCCCCGATGGTACGACGCAGCTGGAAGATGTGCGACTGTGCAGAATTTGTCGCGAGGGAGTCCATCCGGCGAGAGTGCCCCAGTTCAGCGTGAACAACGGGGTCAATTAACCGCCGAAGCCTGCATGCACACCGCCCTCACTTCAACGAGGTCGAGGAAGCGTATGCTTTCGCCGCAGGATCGCCTTCATGATAATCGGATGGCTGACATACGGAAAAAATCAAGTTCAAGAAAAAGTTCAACATCGCTATAGCCAAGTTCAAGCTAAGTTAAAGCAAAAGTTCAAAGCAAAAGTCCTGCCTAGATACAGCATAAATCAGCATGAGACCGATTAGGTTTCCCTGTGTATCGAGTATTCCGCGGCTTAGTGCAAGCTTTGAGCAATTGTTTTTTCAGTTTCCTTGCATTTAGATGAAACCGATATGCTGAGAAATTCTGAGCAAGGTTTTCACCGCAGAGGTGGCGAAATGATTGAGCGTCTACTGCACATGTGGTAGGTCCAGGGTTCGATTACCGGGGCTGGTCGGAAACCCACTCGTGATTTGGAATAGCTGAAGGAGTACACCATCTAGCGCTCGGTGATACGGGTATACGATCGCGAATTCTGGCACGATAATGTTGTCTGAAGTCCTCTGGACATTCCTCAATCCTACCACAGCCATGGTTATACGCGGAGCATCCGCCGCGTCTGTGGGGGGAGAGAAATCTGCCGCTGTGCACTTAATGGTTAAATAGGGACAAGCGCGCTTCAGCCTGGTGCTCGGCGGTTCGAAGCTTTAGCCGCGTGGGAGGACAACCAAATTGGTTGGCATAGGAAACACTAGGCCTCTCTCCCATGCCGCCGAAGTGGGAGTCCTCTTTCTTTTTTTTAAAGCAATTAAATTGTTAAGATGTTTATTGGTAGCGAATGCAGGTGAACGGGGAGTGGTCAGCAGCGTTCGGTCAAGCGCAGCAACCACGAGCTCATGCCGATGGCGATGCCGCTGAAACGCAGCGAAATGCCGCTGAGGCCACTCTTTTTCACTACAATCGCCCTCCGCAGAAAAAGGCTCCATCGTGGCGGCTTAGGGTGAAGAAACAACTGCTGGGTCGTAGTAGGGCTTGAGGCGAGAGACGTGCACAAGTTCGCGGCCGCCATAGCGTAGATCTGTCGATGGCGTGATGGGCTCCACGATGTAGTTGACGGAGGACGTTTGCTCTACAACGCGGTATGGTCCGAGGTATTTAGCGACAAGTTTTGCGGAGCGGCCAGGGGTGGTAGCGGGTACCCGAAGCCATACCAAAGAGCCACGGGGAAAAGTTGGAGCCGAACGGTCACCAGGTTGACGGGATTGCTGCTGCCACTGGTCCTCGGTAGAAAAGGAGCGGGCAAGCTGGCGGCATTCTTCAGCATGTCGGGTAGCTTCGGACAGGGGGGGTACTTTCAGACTCATCAGGTTTATATGGAAGAATGGTGTCCACTGTATTTGAAGGTTCTCGTCCATATAGAAGAAAGTACGGCGAAAACCCAGTAGTAGTTTGTACCGCAGTATTATACGCGTAGGTGACGAAAGGAAGAACTTGGTCCCAATTTGAATGATCAGAGCCGAGGTACATTGATAGCATATCGCCAAGAGTACGGTTGAAGCGCTCTGTCATGCCGTTCGTTTGCGGATGGTACGCTGTACTTGTGCGGTGCACGATTCGGCATTCGTCAAGTTATGCCTTCAAAGCGTCAGAAAGGAAGGCACGACCTCTATCGCATAGGAGCTCGCGAGGGGCACCATGACGCAGAACGAAATGTCGCAACAGAAAGGTTCCGACGTCACGGGCTGTGACAGTCGGCAGTGCGGCTGTTTCGGCATAGCGTGTCAGGTGGTCTATTGCAACGATAATCCAGCGGTTACCAGCTAGAGTTGATGGTAGCGGTCCGTAGATGTCAATGCCAACGCGATCAAAGGGTCGACTAGGACAGGGAAGAGGTTGTGACGGGTAGACTTGTCCGGGAGGGAACTTTCGTTGTTGGCTCTTAGCACACGAGCGAATGAACTTCCGCACGTAGTTATACATGCCACGCCAATAAAAGCGGAGTCGAAGCCTAGCGTATGTTTTGAAGAGGCCTGCATGCGCTCACTGAGGGTCAGCGTGGAAAGCGTCGCATATAACAGTACGGAGATGCTTAGAATGCTTCCCATTGTGGCGCCGTTTCATTAGTATGAGTACGGAGATGGCGGGGTATCACAAGGAGCCACTTGCGACCGTCGGAAAGCTAGTTCCGTCGATAAAGAAGGTCATCCCGAACGCAAAAGTTGGTAGCTTGGCGGCGAAGAGAACGAGACGGTGAAGAAGTGAGGGGGATCTGAAAGGATGCCGATGAGGGCACTGATCCAGGGATCCTTCCGTTGCTCCACCGTCATGTTGCGTAGGGCGGGTGATGCAAGTGCAGGCTCGAGGGAACAGAGGCAAGCACCGTCATCCGATACCGGTGAGCGAGAAAGGGCGTCAGCGACCGTGTGCTTGCGACTGGATCTGCAAATAACGCGGATGTCGTACTCCTGAAGTTTGAGCGCCCAGCGAGCAAGTCGTCCAGAAGGGTCCTTAAGAGTGGATAGCCAACAAAGGGCGTGGTGGTCAGTGACGACGTCAAATGCATGGCCATACAGGTAAGGGCGAAATTTGCCGAGAGCCCAAATAATGGCTAAACACTCTTTCTCGGTCACGGAGTAGTTAGCCTCAGCTTTCGTCAGAGTTCGGCTCGCGTAGGCGACGACATATTCATCAAACACTGCTTTTCGTTGCGCGAGCACGGGGAGCGGTCAGCAGCGTTCGGTCAAGCGCAGCAACCACGAGCTCGTGCCGATGGCGATGCCGCTGAAGCGCAGCGCAATGCCGCTGAGGCCACTCTTTTTCACTACAAAATCTTTATAACAGCGAAGCTATTCTGCAAATCGTTCTTGTTCACCCCGTACCGAAAACATGTCATCACCATAAACGGGCTATGCGCCACAGAAATTGGGTAGATCCCTCTACTCACCACTGCTCCACTAAAAATGAAGAAGGCAACAGTTAGCCCAACAAATGGCTGCGAAACGACGGCGGCGAGCCTGAAGACCCCGAGTACGTACAGCGAGATAATACTAGGGAACGGGAAAGGCAACGTTGGCTGCGAGAAGAAACCGAAGCGATGGAAGGCCTACGGCCAACGACGACGTGCCGGTAGATCTATGAGAGGTTGGAACGCTTGGTTTCGGCATGAGTTTCTCTCTCTGGAGTTTGTACACCCATTTCGTGTCTGTGACTGCGGTTTAACTCCAAACTTTGCGCTGAGAATCGACGAAGAAACAATCTAGCATCATCTTGCTAAAACCTAGCAACAATTTAGAAGCAACCTGGAACCTGCATCACCTAGCTAAGGCCTAGAAACAACCTAGAAGCAACCAGATTAGTCTTCAGAATCGTCCAGTGTCACTGTTTCAAGGCTTGCGCTGCTTAGTGCAAGCTTCGCCAAATTAAAAAAAAAAAAAACAAAAAAACACAGTTATATGTGATGGATTCGCGGCTTCATGTCATTTGTGTGCGTCTATATGTTTTGGGGTGGCAGCGATACGCCCCTGAAACTACGTAAAGTAGCGACATACGTGAGCAAAAGCGCGCCTCCTCTTTTCTCCCTCCTCCGACCTCTCCGAGGTTGACGCCGCGTCGGTATTGGCCAGATTCCGTCACGTGGGACCGCGAGTAGCGTTGGTTTGTTTACAGTCGCTGTCGACTACCATCTTTGCTCTCGAAGCGCGGACTCGCTGGTGTACAGCGCATTTGTTTTACGGATACGCACTTGTTCTTCCGTGCGCGTTGTGCTGTGAAATACTTTTCACCCAGGACTGACGTTTCTTTTGGTTGCCATGGGTGGCTGTTGCGCCTTCTGACCCCAGAACAAGTCTAGTGACGGCCAAAAGCTC
Organism: Rhipicephalus appendiculatus; assembly: GCA_030522465.1. Lineage (NCBI taxonomy): Eukaryota > Metazoa > Arthropoda > Arachnida > Ixodida > Ixodidae > Rhipicephalus > Rhipicephalus appendiculatus. The sequence continues at coordinate 55,286 of JALIZH010016616.1, forward strand.
TTCATGATACCGTCCGTTAAGCGCAACGAGTTGCGTCGAAAGACGTGGCTGCATAGAATCGGAAGTGAGAACTTCAGGCCGACATTTTCGACTCGACTTCGCGTGGTATTGCCATATGGGTTGCCATATGAGTATGCGTCGAGGTTCGCGTAATTCGATGCCCACTCTAACGCCGTAGACATGTCGCAGTTAATTGTGCATAACGTCGTCGTCTCTCTCACGTTTCATTAACGCTTCTGTGGGGTCTGTTTTTTTTTTTGTTATGTTTTCTGCTTGGCGTTATGCGCCGACTGGTTTGAGTTCGCAGTATTGGTTTGTGTGTTTAGCATGCACGCGTACGGACGATCGAAAATGTGATTGCGAAACTTCAGAGATTCCGCGCTGCTGTTATGAATAAACAAAACTGGAGTTCGAAAACTCACATTAAGATTGGTACTCTCCTTTTTTTTTTTTTTTGTTGCGTTCTCGTATATTTCAGAGCAAGTTTGGCCGATCAGCGGGGGACTTACTATGCGAGGGTAGCTATGCAAAGCGCGCATGAGTCGTTGGCTGCGTTCGTCGTTTAGGAACCCACGTATACGTGCCATTTCGCACGAATGTTTACGCGCTATTTCGTGTGAAGGTTTATATCCGCGAGTGGAGCTCTCGCGAAGGAATCACTTACGGTGGCACGCTAGTTTATCCATTCGCTTGCTCGTTTTTTCAGCTATCTGCTTTGTATGTCAGATACGTCCACGAGGCGTATTTGCGAAATATGGTTGGTGCGTGTAACCACTCAACGAAACAACCGCAGGCGTTCGAGTGTATCAACTATAAATGATGTGCGCCTTCTGGCGCATTATTAAGGCGAAAGCCTTAGGTGCCTCATGAAACGCTAAAATTGGCCGTCGGTGACATCGCCGTCCCGCGTCGACAGCGTCAACGCGAGCTGTTGCTTCCACTGACAGTCATTGTGAATGCTGTCTGCACATATTGTATACCCTATGCGGCACTGCACAGAGATGTCATGGGCCCACGTTACACTCATTTAGATAATATTAGGATGAGTTAAACGGCTGGCGCAAATGTTCTCAGTGCGCTGCCGAGCAAGCAAGCGCGCTCTCCGCGAAAGGGCGTCTGCTACGCAGGAGCAAGACAGGTGGCGCCACGTTCGAAAAGAGAGTGCGAAGGAGAGGAGACCGAGGAGAAACGAGAGCGGAGGAGGAGAGTGTCGCTACTTTACGAAGTTTCAGGGCTTTAAGCGATGCTTCTCTGCCTTCTGCAATAGTGGCCACTGCCGAATTTTTGTAGCGAGAGCTACATTCGCCGTATTCTCACCGTTTCGCTGTGGCCGGTGGCCACACCGCGAGCTGATGCGCTGACTAGCAACCACAGCAGCTGACAGCGACGCTCGCCGTGCCATCCGGCATGACGTCAGAGGAGGAGTCGGTGAAACCACGTTGCAACAATAGAGGAGGAGCCGGCGTTGCATCGTATATATTGAAGGGGCGGCTCGGTGGGATTCGTCGGCACATATGGAAAGTGAGTCGGAGAGACTCAAAGAAGCCAGGCTTCGTCGTCGGAACTAAACTAAGAGGAGGCAGCGAGCCGAGGAGACTGAGGAAGAACGATCCGCACGCCTCGAGAAGCGTAACCGTACGAAGAACCAAGCTAAACAATAAGATTAACTGTACCTCTCGGTACGCATACCCAGGCACAACTGAGTTAAGCCACATCCCAATTTTCAGCAAGGTTTTGATAGTTTGCGGAGTGTCCAGAGGCCATCCCAAAACCCCATAGGGCCACCGTTTGGGGTGAGTAGCCATAAACAACCGACCGCCATGTCCCTGTATTCTTCTGCTCCTTAGAAAAACACGCATGTACTATTATCAGTGGGCGTTGGGGTTCGAATCCCGTACCGTCAGCTCTATCTTTCTGCACGCCCTATCTGTTAGAATGTCTGGTTGGCAGCATACAATCATCAGAAAAGGAGTGTGGCGTGGAATTCTACACCCGCCGCAAATGAGTAATCGTGATAGGTGCTGTGACGCCCGCAACCTGGCCCCTTTCTCTCTCTCTCTCACGCACGTACACACACGCACGCCAACACACACACACGCACGCACGCACGCACGCACACACACACACACACACACACACACACACACACACACACACACACACACACACACACACACACACACACACGCACGCACGCAAACACACACACACACACACGCGCACGCGCACACGCACACGCGCACACACACACACGCGCACACACACACACACACACACACACACGCGCACACACACACACACACACACACACACACACACACACACACACACACACACACATACACACACACACACGCACACACACACACACACACGCGCACACACACACACACACACACACACACACACACACACACACACACACACACACACACACACACACACACACACACACACACACACACACACACACACACACACACACACACACACACACACACACACACACACACACACATAGCCGTAAGAAGTGCAGAACAGTAATTATTCTGCCCTTCGGTGACTCCTAGCGTTCACGGACAAGTGCGTGCTTGGCGTCTCAAACGTGCAGCCTGCTCGGCGTGCATGGCGGGAAAGGAAACATGCATTTGTGATGCAGTGGCACCCTGTCCCCCAGGGGTTGCCGTTGGCGGCTACATTGCGCCAAATTGGCTACATTACGACCCCATCTGGCGACAACAATTTCAGGTTGGCGCCATGGCTACTTTTCTGGCTCCTTGAACTTCTATTTTGGCGCATTTAGTAGCCATGTTTTCATTAGTCACACACAAAACACTGAGGCCAGCCTAACGACTACCCTTTGTTTCCATGCTTTTCTGACGTGTCAGCCGATGCATGCACATGTCCTCCCCCACCGCCAGCAGTCAGCTGCTGATTGAGGTATCTCAACACAACGCACGGCGCGCCTACAAGACGGAGTGACGAAGTTCTTGTTAGCCTAGTCAGTGTGACTCACACCCACAGTGGGGGGACTCGCCAAGAGTTTGGTCGGCTGGTTCGTCGGTCAAACTTTATTAATGGTCCTGATGATACGCGACTAGCGTACAGTTGGCTCCTCCCACGTTGAGACGGGCAGGATACCCCGTTGAGACGGGGAAGCCTGGCCGCCTCATCGTGGGCTCTCTGGACGACCCAAAGCTGATGCCCGTTGTTGGGGCTTCTGATTATGGAGCACCACCTGGCTTGGTTGGCTTGATCGCTGCCCAGTAACGAGAGGCATCGGCAGAGCATATGCTCCAAGTTAACTATGTCGCCGCGACGGGGCACGAGCTGCTAGTATAATATGCGGATAAATTTTCTGAAATAAAGCCAAATTTGGATACGAAACCGTCTGTAAGAGTGTAAGTGTTATTACCTGGGTTCTGTGTAGCTTTCTGAGAGCAGGGGGGGTAGACCCTCCTGCCTAGGTAGAACGCCTGTGAAATGTCATTGTATGTGGTGGGCAGATCACTGTTCTCCAACGTCGTGGGCTTGTTTATTAAGTTGAAATAAAAATTAAAAATGCAGTATTATACAATATAACTTGCAGATGGCTAAACTAACTTCTGGAAAAAAATATGAAGTGTAAGTGTGCCCTCTGGCTATCAAACTGAGGAAGTTGCGCGCATGTTGGCAGACGCGTGGCTAGCAGGCTGTTTACGCTGCCCACCATCGATACTGACGCTACGAGGCAGTTTCTAACCCTAATGAGCAGCGCATGTTCTCGTGCCAACGTCACAAAAACAGAGGTCCGCAAGAAAATGAAGCTCGACTGGTAATCCTCAATCAGATATCAGTACTTGAAGCTGGACTGGCATTGTGCTATGACTAGTGATCCTTCTCGGTTCGCGACTTCAAGCACGACCTGCTTCTTGGATGAATGTTCCTGCTGACTGGTTGGCTGGAATGTTGCAGTCTTACTCTGTCTCTGGCTAATACTCCATGTACTCGACATAGAGTACATGCAGGCGCACGGAATTTATATTTTCCCCATTTATTTGCAAAATTCTTATGGCTTGAAGAACTAACGGGAGGAAAAAAAACAGTGCTCTTATTTAATATTGTTGTTGATTTAAAAGAATATTATTCATTGCTGAATAATAATTTAATTCTTTAAAGTTGTGTTTATTTTTTTCTTTAAAAGCGGGAAGGGACCACAGACCAAGAGCTACAAAACTGTACCTTGAGTGCGCCTGAGGCCCAACAGAATACATTTTCGCGACATACATGGCAGATAAACTTAACGCAGTCAACGAGCAAAATTGAATACACTACACATACAGGTGTAAGGTTCATGAAAACTCTTTTCATAATACCGCTTTTCTACCATTTGGCTACAAATTTGGTGATAAGATTAGATGGCTTGGCTACTTTGGCTACTTTTAGCTTCAGTTCTGGCTTATTTTCGAATCTACCCAACGGCAACCCTGCTGTCCCCTCCTTCTTTCATTCCTGCTCCCCACACTCACTTCCCTTTTCTATGCCCTTGCTATACTATACTACGCACTGCTATGCTACGCTTTACCCTCCCGCTGCTCCTGCCCCTCACATCACTCCTCCTCACACTCCCTTCAATTTTCCTTCTTGCAATGTTGTGCTACGCAAGGCTCTACTATACATGGCTGTGCTATGTTTTACCCTCTCGCCTCCTCCTTTCCGCCTTTTCACCCTGATTTCCCTTTCCGGCCTCCTTGCTATACCATACTATACATGACTATTCTATACATGACTGTGGTACACAGTTTTGCCTGCGTGACGCCAAGCGACGATACGAGATGACAGGGATGACATAAAACATGGGAGGACAGCCCTGGCCACTAAAGTGGTCCAAAATGAAAAACCTTTCTTCCTACGCCACTGCGTCTCACGAAATCAAAAATGTAGTGCGGCTCCGACCCCCGAAGGATGATCATTGCTGTGGCCAATACAACTCTAAAGCCACTCTAGGTACCCAGAGCAGGTTTCAATGGACACGTGGAGTATTGCTCAAACTCAGGAACCAGTGAAATGAATCCGATTTCGTACCATGTTCCACATGTTTTAACTTGTAGGGCATGGTAAAAAAATTACACCATCTCCCGCTAAAGGCAACCATGTGTAGATGCGAAGCAGCGGGCGCTAACGCTTACACTGGCGGCGGTGTTGACGCTGGCGCTCATCGCGGCGTTGCGCAGCAGAGAAACCTGGGGAGGCGCAAAGCACGCAGTGATGGACCGGTGTTTCCTACTGGAAAATGCCAATCGCTGCTAATGGGCAATGAGAGACAGAAGACTCCGATTAGACACAGAGACCCGCAGTCCGCTTTTAGTTAACGCGCACGCTGCGAATTTTACATGCGAAGCATTTTATGCTCGGGGCTCTGTCCGTCCCTCCCGTGTCCCGCGTCCCCCGTCCCCCCGTCCGGCGTCCGGCCACTTTCATGAAGTAGGGAAGCACCGATTATGCGAACCAGAACACTGTAGTAATATTGTTACGCACACAGAAAGGGTTAAAGGGGTGTTTAATAAGAACAGGGGCACATAGACAGTGGTGATCGCAGGAGCAGCGTCGTCGTTCTCCCCTTCTTCTCCAGCTTCTATCGGTTGCCCCTTGTAGGGACGCTTCATAACATTCCTCCTCTCTCAGACGAAGCCCTCCGGGCGAGTCATTCCTGCATCCTTCGTGTGAATGGCTTCAAGCGGGCAACATGCGTCACGTCAGTCTTTCGTGAACGGCGGCCACTTGAAGTGAGGCGCGCTATCTCGTAATTGACTTCGCTTAGACGATCGAGAATAACGAACGGTCCGGTGTAGTCCGCGAGAAGCTTTTGGCTTAAGCCGCGTCGGCGTACGGGAGTCCACAGCCACACAAGATCACCGGGAACATAGGTGACGTGTCGCCGTTGACTGTCGTAGCGTGTTTTAGAGTGGTCTTGCGCGGCTAATGTACGTAAGCGTGCAAGTCGACGAGCCTCTTCTGCGCGACACAACGTCTCGGTGATAGACGAATCGTCCTGAATAACAAACGGAAAGATAGTGTCCAACGTATGACGCGGTGAGCGAGCGTAGGAAGAAGGGGCTATAACCTGTAGTTTCGTGTTTCGCAGAGTTGTAAGCATATGTCACGAATGGTAACACTTCGTCCCAGTTCTTGTGGTCCGAAGCGACGTACATCGACAACATGTTGATCAATGTTCGGTTTGTGCGCTCAGTCAAGCCATTAGTTTGTGGGTGATAAGCTGTTGAGTGTCTGAACTTGGAGGCGCACGAGCGAAGTAATTCTTCGAATACATCGGCAGTAAATTGACGACCA